>CAIGRP010096323.1:0-40869 GCA_903798385.1 Fraxinus cuspidata | reverse complement strand
ATTATGTAGAATTTAATTCAAAAAACAATAAAATATCATGTAGCGTCACGGATAAGTATAAAAACTACACTTATCATTGGCTGATTTGAGCAACGTTTTATCCATTATTTACGAGCAAACGTAAATTGAGTGCACAAGGTATTGTTCATATTGCAATACTTTTTTAAATAATATTCAGTTCTTTTACGAAGTGAAGGAACATGTACAACTCACGAACTAATGGACAAGCCATATATGAATCATTTAGGTTCAATTACAGTCCATATGTTGTTTAGATTCCTAAACAAGATGTGTTACAGAATATTGAAAAATTTGTTTGGTCGATTCCTAACGGAATTATTCTTTTGGCTCTAGAGATTCTGCTCATCTTTATTCATGCAATCTTTTATCTTTGGAAATTAAAGCCTTTGGAACTTCACCGAAGTTGACTATTGAAGGATATAATCAACTAATCTACCCAAAGACCTGGTTTTTTTGTGTTTGATGTAGCTATATGTGTTATCACACAGATGAATTATCTTAACAAGGTATGACATAATTTTAGTATCAGTGTTTCACAAATGGACTAGCCTGTGCTGTGGTTCTAAGGGAATCTCAGATTGAATGTCTTTTCATTGTGTAAAGTTTATGCCTTATGGTTTGCTTAATGTCCCAAATGTGTCTAAAAAGTATCGTATTCTGTGGTTAAATTTCAAAGCAATAATTTCAGTATATTAACATCTCTTTGATAGTGTTCACTTGTCCCCTCAACTGCAGTTTAACCTATTTTTAGGAATATATAAGGCATTCATATTCTATATTAGGCCGCCTAAGTTTCCTACGTTATATAAAAGAATCTGAGGTGTTTTGTGAGAAAAGAATAGAGAGGTTGCAAAAACCTTGTATATCTCTTCCTTCATTATCGAGAGAAGTTTGCAGCAGTGACTGGAGAATAGGCATACATTCACGTTAAGGGTGAACCACTTTAAATCTGTGTGTTCTGACTATCTTATGGTTATAACATTTCTATCAGAGTTATGGATTACATTTTAAGTCCATACAGGACTGGGATGGACAAAGTGCTGGAAATATTATCTCAGAAATATGTGGCTTTGTTGTCGTGCCCTCTGGAACCATCTTTCAGAGGTTTATTGATGATTCTGCTACTTCTATCCTAACTAACTACTTATAAATTCGCTTCTCTGCCGGATTTTGAAGTGCTTCGACTTTCATGCAGGAAAATCTCAGTTCGTTGGAGGCAGTTACACTCCTTTTATCCCCTTCATTATCAGCTGGCTTATGCAGTGGAAATGGAGAGTTTTAGAGGCATGAAGAGGAGGAAGACGAGGACTACTCTGAAGAAGCTTGCTCAAGAAACCAAGAGCTTTAGGTGTAGAACTACACCTATCAGCATAGGAAACCGACCTTCTTTTCTAACCGATTTAATGAAGGAGATACAGATAAGATTTTTGCGACGCGATTTTAAGTCATACAGTAATAGGAGAGTATTTCTTTACGCCACTATCATCTGCTGCTCATTTAAGAATTCTCAAAACATACCACTTCGGGTGGCCGAATTGGTAGAGCAGATGAACTCGGAGACCGAAGGTCACGAGTTTGAATCCCCTGTCAACACTTTCTCGGTCGAGTTTGTCGCACCGGGATTGCCTAGTGCGATTTATCTCTCCTGTGTGGTTTGCAAGCTATTGCACATGGAGCGAGCTTTACCCAGTGCGCACTCACGAGCAGCGGCTGCGAGTTCCTACGTCAACAAAAAAAAATGAAAAAAAAAAGGGAATTCTCAAAACATAGTCGGGATTTGTTGCACCACAATAGAACGTCCTTACCTGATTTAAGAATTGGCCATTTTGTATTGCATTCTTTATTTTCGAACTACTGTTTGTATATTCATGATTAGACTCTTAACTTAATTTTGAGATAAACATACATTTCAATAAGAAATTTACAGAGGAAAAGGTAAAAGCTGACTAGAAGTGAACAGACTAAAGAAAAATCAAAACGAATTCATTTCTAAAGTATAACATTTAGCCCCCATCAATATCTTCACAACTTCACCAAGCACCACCACTTCCTCTGCCCCATCAAACGCCTCAGCCACCAAATCACCAGCACTTCCACCATCTATATAATCTCCTCCACCACCAACCGGCTTTACCACCACCAGCGTCGCCCCCTCCAGAACCTCCCCTGATTCCTGTAACTCCAACTTTTTCATGTACCACATTTTCATTCTCAAAGTAGGCACTCCTTTTGCCTTTGAACTCCTCAGCTCTTCAATTTGCTCCTTGTTCATACAAAGCCTCCCCTGTTTACTTTCATCTGACACCTCAATTTCCTCGATCATTTCACGTTCCTTAACGAGTTCTTGTATCAAACAATGTCTGGCTGATGCTGCCATCAAACATGAAATTGTCCAGACAATCCTCAACTTCAGCTCATGATCATCAATTACAGAAGATTCCGTGTCTGATTCGAGCAAGCTATCCCCATTTTCGGGTTTCTCAATCCAAGATTTAGCTCCTAAAATCACACAATTATGTAGTTGGCTCCCAAATTCCGTTTTCCATTTCAAGAAAGTTGAATTACTCTTCTTACCAGCTTTTGAACCCAGCTTTTCACTTCCATGACATGGCAGTCTAAGATGAAGTACCCGAATTTCTTGAAAAGACTTCAGAACTTCACTTGGAGGATAGTAAGGACAATACTCCTCATCATCATTCTTATTTTTTTCGAATTTGGTTCTTTGAGAAATAAATGGGACGGGTTTTGTCAAAATTCTAAAAACAAGATTCTTCAAGAAACTTGTGGGAGTCTCACAGTCTCTTGCAAGTGTTATTCTACGAGGAATGGAAAGAAAAATTTGGTCAATTTCAAGATTTATAGAACGAAAACGCTTACAAACAGACAGGGAAATACAAAGGGATTTTGCATCTCCTAATTTGCTGAAGATTGATAACACAATATCATCTGGTAGACGATCAAAAAGGTCATCAGAATCAAGAATTTCTCGAGTGGCATTCATTTTGGGATATCAAAATTTGAAGAAATTTGAAACTATTTATTCAAGGGAATTAGATTTGCTTGCAAAACTGGGATTGTGATGAATTTAGTGAGAGAAATCAATGGCTGACGCGGGGAAACTGGAGGTGGACACGTCTCGGAGAAAACAAAGAAAGACAACAACAGATTTTTATTGTTCTTGTCGGGATTTCTGACGTGAAAATTTTGTCTTCAAACTCTAAATTTTTTATTTTCTTTATTTAAATCTGTGAGCAATAATCTTCAAACAATTGGAAGCTTATCCATACAATCATATAAACTTATCCATTAAATAAGATTGAACGTGGATCAAGCATTGATGACTCGACGATTCTGAGAGCGATTGAAAACTATAATCATAGCCAAGTCCGTTTCTCTCAGAATTCGGTGGAATGCCAAGGCAAAACTTGGCAAAGATAGGAGGGGCGGTCTCCATATCGTCATTAAAACCGATAATTAGTTGTAAAATAAAATAAAGTCATAAAAATTAAAAATATATATATGTTTAAATTAATTAATGATCAGTGTACCCTTACGTAGTTTATAACACGTTATATATTAGAAATATTGTTTTTCTTCTTTATAAGATTGTATTAAATATTATCATTTTTTCTTCAAAATTTGTACGTTCGAAATTTTCTATATGTACAAAATACAAAGGTGTTAAATAAATAAATAAATCAAACTGTTACATTTGCTTACCGTAGAGCACGAGCTAGCTCGCTTCAACAAATTTGGGCTTAGCTTGCATTTGTTTTTAGTGAAAATTACATTTTACTCACCAATACAAGTCCGTAAGCCAACTCATGCGAGTCAATCCATGGTCAAGTTGGATTGTCGAGAAAGATGATCCGCGCAGCAATTTCTTAAAGTTGGGCACTTAAACAAGAATCATTTAGGATACAAGTAGTAATCAGATATATTACCAATTGGGTTCTTTCTAAATGGAGTGTGGATACTTCAGGAAATATGATGAGCAAATTAACTCGACCTTTATCAGGTATAGGTACTAAAAGATTAGTTGTCTTTCTTCAAAAATTCTAAACCATGCTACTCAGTCTACTCAACCCACCCAAGTGGTTTTAGAAGTCAGCTCGACTTGACTCGACTCAAGACTTCTTATAAGCTTGGTATTTCTATCATGGTTGATATATGAGTCATTTCTAAAATTCAGAGGAGCATACGAGGAAGAAAAACCAATGCTGTATTTAAAGATTCAGATATAAAAGGTCCATGAACAACACTGATGGAAATTCAAAGCCTTAAGTGCCAAAGAGGGGATTGTGCAATTTTTACTGTAGAACCATATGAGAAGAAGAGAAATAGTTACAGGTTTAAATTCTTGAATCAAATCCTCGAAGGAATTAAGGGAGTGGCGTTGGATAAGTATGCAGAAGCTGCTGCAACACCACTACCAAGCTTCACGGGGTAACCAACATCCTTAAGTACCATCTCCACTCCGGCAAGACAGCCTAGTAGTTGTAACTGCAGGAATGATCATCGTTTACATGTGAGAAGATGTTATATTTTTGGGAAAATGACGAAAAGAGAATGAAATTTTGCCTGTCCTAAAATGCTTTCGAGTTTTCCCTACAGATTCTAGCACTTCCCATAGGAAAATATATATAGCTCATTAAGAACAGATGTTACTGAGAATGGAAATTTGGATTTGATCCTAGAACATATTGATAATCAAATTTATTAGAGTAAAGAGCAAGACATGTTTGGTACACAGTATTAGATAATTTCTCAGAGGATTAGATTTTAACCTTCTTCTCATCCTTAACAATGTAAAGTGTTGTTAACTTCACCTTACCAAGCATGGTTTAAATGTTTTGTCCTAAGATTCAACCGTCACAATTTGGGATGTAGTAAAAGATAACCTTGCCAAAATGTCAGTAAATATTCAAAAATACCAACATAAAAACATGTAATGTGTACCTCGTTGAGGTTTCCAAGATGCCCTATTCTGAAAACCTTTCCAGCTACTTTGTTAAGCCCCAGACCTAAGCTTAAGTTGTATCGCTTCCATGCCCTTCTAACAATTTCAGAGCTGTCAATGTATGGTGGAACCACTATAGCAGTGACTGTGTCACTGAACCATTCCTCCTTTTGGGTGCAGTTCTTCAAACCCCATGCCTCGACTGCAAGCCTGCATTTTCCGTGCAAAACATCAGTAGAAACCTTAAATAACGAGTCAGGATATGAATAATCTTGTTCTAACTAAATAGAGACAGCAAGCAAGTTTGACAAAATAGATAGTGTTCAACAGATATCTAATATATTTAGAGAAGCACTTATTCATGATTCATGTGTATGGGAACGCCTGAAAATGATTCGCAATAAAATCCACATATTAACAATTATGAGAATCAAAAACCTTTTTGGTCCATAAAAAGGAAAAAGGTTACCTTGTTGCTTTGGCAAGTCGGCCGTGCCTTGCAATTACATTGTCAAGACCTTCCTCAAAAATGAGGTCCAAAGCTGCTCTTAGCCCATACAGAAGCTGGATGGAAGGGGTGTATGGCCAATATGTTCCCAACTTATAAAACTTCAAGTAATCTTTCCAGTCAAAGAAAACTCTGACTGATTTTGCAGTTTTAGTGGCTTCTAGAGCCTTGGGACTCGCGCAGACGATTCCCATCCCAGTTGGAAGAGAAATAGCTTTCTGTGACCCCGTGAGCGCCACATCAATACCCCATTCATCCATGCGGAAATCAAGTGCACAGATGGAGGATACCCCATCAACCAGAAAGAGTGCTGGGTGCTGATAGTGATCTGAAAGTCATTCACAAAATAGATTAACACCTCATAAATTCGTCCACATTTAGTAGAATAAGAATAATTCCTATGCAATTAGAATGTATGCTCACCGAGTATCTTTCTCACAGTGGCCAAGTTGTTGGTCACTCCAGTCGCTGTCTCATTGTGCACAATGCAAATGGCCTTAATGGTATGTGCTTTGTCTTCTGCTATCTTCGAGGCCAAAACCTCAAGATTTGCCCCTTGACCCCAGTCACTTTCAACAACATCAACGTTGAAGTTAAGGCGTTGCTGTTGATCAATCCAGAGCAAACTGAATTGGCCAATCAGGAACGATACAATTCGATCACCAGGAGACAATGTATTTGTAAGTGCACTTTCCCATGCACCAGTTCCTGTCCTTAGTTAGCAATTAATGTAAGAAGAAACTATGTCCTAAAATAACAGAGCAACAAGTGTTCAATCCATGGAAAGGCATTAACGAATCACCACATATAAAGATATAACTTCTCTAAACAGGACCCACAAGTAAAATGCATTCTTTTAAAGTATATGAACATTGAGAGAGTGAGAATCAATGTAAACAAACTTCTTCTAGGTACTCAGTAATAGATAGTACTGGACAGTATAATGAACAATATTTTAACTTCTTTTTCTTCTTTAATACTATTCAGTGCTATTCAATCCTCCCTATCAAACATGTCACCACGTGAGTCTATAACAAACCAAAATGGTTGATCAAATATAGTACCTGTGGTTGGAATCAGAAAAGGGGTTCCCGAGGTAGTCTTGAAAATCTTCTTGACATCCTCAAGAAGAGTTTTTGTAAGTGCTGGAATGGCTGGAGAACGATAATCCTCATTGTTTCTGTTCATTGCACGAATGACCTGTTCAGGGATATTGACTGGTCCCGGAACAAAGAGATGGTTCCTTCCTGGTCCATAAACATAATCCATCTTCCTCCCCTTGAAGCTTTACAGGAGGAATTCAATAAAAATTCAATTGCTTTATAAGCAAAATCCCGCAAAATTGCCCCCTCAGAAGTCAATAATTTACCATATAGAGAAACTAGTACAAACCAATCGTTTCTTCTCATCTAAACTGTCTGTTCTGTTATTTACTATATAGAGAGAGAGAGCAAACCAACTAAAAAGGAAAAAAAGCTTATCAACAGGAATTGGATTGAGTACATGTTAACTAAATTTAGTCTTCAAACACGCCCTTATGAGAGATGATGAGGCGGTTCAACGTGGTATCCGAGAAGTCAAAGGTGGTCAAGTTCACCACTGTTCATTTATGAAAATTGTTCAGATATCAATTAAGCCAAATTTAAACAGATAAGTTTGTTCCCTCTTTAATAATTTGACGAGCAGCTATTCCATTCACCACTAGAAATTAAAAAAAAAATTGAATCTGTTCAGTTCACAAACTATATTCTCGATTTTTCTTACTCCAAACATTATAAATCATAAAATACACCATCATTTCCTAGAGTGCTGCCATTCAAGTAAACTGAATTGGCCAAATCCTACTGCCTAACATAAAAATTCTACACATTCAGACAAAATATATACATACACCAATAAACACAAAAACCTAAAATATGCATAAAAATCAAGAATCAGCCACACCCCAACCTACCCCACCCCACCCCGCAGAAAATAAAGAACGTAAACTTGTGCTAATACTTGTGGAGTTTCAACTTTCAAGACTTTAAGAGACTCAACGTGCATGTATGGTGCATGTAATACTAAATGAACAAACATAATTTCAAGAAAAGCATATAATTTCAGAATAGCAATTTCACCTTTTGTGGAATATGTTGAAACTGCGACTTTCCCAGCGCTCTTCTTCTTAAGAAATGAAAAAAATGGGAAAGATGAAAAGGCCAAAAGGAAATGTACAAATTTTTATAAGAGCGCGGGAGACCAATCTCTCCTATGTGGGTCCCATCTCAATCGCTTACGTGGAAGATAAGAGTGCATCTATGTCGATCGTGAGGCTCATAATCAATAACTGCCACATGTATGTCATGTATGATAATTATCGTAGTGAGCGACTGCAAATAACATTACTCTAATAAAAATTATATAAATTTTTTTTTTTTTTTGCAATAAAATATCTTAACTCGCATTGGTGCCACTGATTTATTCATATTTCATTTGACCACCATACTCTGCTATAGTATGCCATTAGGTACCCGTGAAGAATTTCTACTCTAATATATGTTATTTTAATTTTTAAGTTTGTATGTAATTCTAGTTATATGTGATCCTATTTTAAAAAATAAAATAAATTACATGAGTGAACAAGTAAACGTCTTATCAAAAGGAAAGTTTGTAGACTACGATCCCCGCTCTAATTTGTTACTTAAACATGACCTATTGTCCTAGATTAAGAATCGATAGCTGTTACTTTTTTTGGCCTCTAGAACACAATTATAACCAAACATTAGTTAAATATACCTAAATTGTTCAGAATTAAGAATCGACAATTTTTTACTTGCTTAATTTGGCTAGTAGAACGTGATTAAACCAAACGTTAATTACTTAAACATACAATTTTAAATCACTTAGTCCTTGTTTGGTGGGGAGTAAATTTAGTTTTTTGATAAATTTTGATAAATTTTTGATAAATTTTAGTTATGAATCACATAAAATGTACAGTTAAAATTAATTATTGATATTGTCTTAGATTAAACTCCTGATTTTAATTTCTACTAAACATGGGTTTAATATGTCAGAATTCTAGCATCCATCAAATGGTAAGAAAATAAAGGATTGAATTATTTTCCAAGACTTTCAAAATGATGGTTATCTAATTCCTTGTCACAAGGACACAATTGAAAAATACTTTGTATAGGTAATGGCATTCATGGAAACATTAGAATATGTTTGAAAATAAAAGGACTTGTACATGAAACTTTAGTGGAAATATATCATGCTTAATTACAAACCATAGAAAAAGTTTTAATGAAGCATGAGGTTGAGAACCAACCTATAAAAGATAAAGTGATAAAGGGTTTTTCAACCACACCCTCACCTATACAAACCAAAGCCACACAATTAATTTTTCAATCTTTCTTTCATCAATTAGTTTGTATCTTTGCAAATATCCATTTCACCCCTAAAATTTTGAAGTAATGATGGGGTTCTCCTATGTCCCACTTCATTCTGAAGGCTTGCACAGTAGAGAGCAATAGTTAGCACTTTACATTGAAAAAAAAAAAAAAATTGTGAACACAAAAAATAAAACATATACTATATCCTCAATGCCAAGAAAATTATCCTCACACACACACTGGAAACTTGGACGTTCTAGAGGTACAATATCTACCCAAATAACGATGGTGAATACCAAAAAATCTCATTTCTATTTACCTTGCTACCTTGTATGCTTCATATAATCATTCTCCACGACAAGGACAACAAGTTAGATCTAATCGATTCAAAATAATCCCTTTCACTCAAGGTGACCGAACAATACAATGTCAAGGTGAACAAAATTGAATTATATAAGGAATGTCATTTATATTTACTAGCGTCACAAAGAACCCAAGAAAAAACTATCAGTAGGTCACTTGAATTGTATCATGTACGCTTTACGAATAAGCAAAATTGTATCATGTACATTTTACGAATGCAGTATCGTACAAATGTCTTCTTGCAAGGTGTAAGCATTCTTTTTGACGATTCACTATATACTTTAAAGAGCATTAGTGCACGTTTGATAACCATTAATTTATTTTTACGGTTTGCTACAAGATTAATTTCAATCACACAGTCAAACAATAAAATATTCAACACGTATATAAAAAAAAATTCCCTACTTTTTAACCACACATTCTCCTAAAAATACTATTCAAAATATATATATTTTTTTCCAATTAATAAGAATCAAACAGGCTCTTGGTGTCTTAATTTATATATGAAAACAATAAAAAAAAGTAAAAAGAATTGTTTTGTAGAACATTTTTACCACCTCCTGGCATCAAGAGATCTTCAAAATTTCTCTTTCATCACCCATTAATTTGAATGCAGTCTGGTATCCAAGGGGCATCATGTCACCTAACCTCTGGAAACGGATTCTACATTAAATTTTATGGCAAAAAAGTTCAGTGAGCGGTGATCCTCGGAGTAGCCAAAGTCACTGATAAGAATGGACTGGCATTCTTCTAGACTCAGCTAGTCGTGGACCAATCACAAACATTCCAAATAACTACATGACACCAGATGAGAAACCTTGTCTTGGAGTAAAGCCAGCCTGTTGCATCCTGTAAGACTTCCCATTACTCGCATGTCTACTATCCAGAGGTGGTGGTCCAAGAATTCCAGACGAGTCTGGGTCCGGTATTCTTGTGACATTACTTGAAGGTCTTTGGCATCGACTTCGGCCCTGAGAAGCATCAGCGGGCGAGTTACTTTTCCTTCACGAGCTTATTTTCCAAATGTGTAAACCAATTTTTCAATTTTATTTGTTTTTATAAAAGAGGTTGAGAAAAACAATCTTTAGTGAGTTCATTTGACCCCTCTAGAATCATTATTTTTAAATCATTTTTTATAGATACTTATTTTTAATTACACATTCACACAATAAAATATTCTACACGTAAATCCAATTTTTTTTTCAACTTTTCAATTACACGTTCTCCTAAAAATCACTATTTAAAACTCTATTTTTCTGACATAATGATTGTCAAGCAGGGCTTGACACTATATGAAATTTTATGTCACATCCAGTGTTGTTCCTCTAGCTTCTCGAACCATTTTCCAACAAAATACACTTGAAAAATTACTTACTGGCTATCGTATTGGGCTTAAATTGTTTTGAAAATATTGGACTCCTTTTGGGTGCACCAGGCCCATACTGTAGTGAACCGCATGGAAAGCGCTCGGATGTCCGGTAACAAGGTACCTATTGGGCCTCCTTTATTGGCCCGCTTATTTTATATTTGAGATTCTTTTAACTTTATTGTCTCCAAAAATCGATGTGGGATCGGTTTAACAAGAACAATAATGAATTTGCTGTGAAATCTCTATTTTCCACTCTGCTAGAGTAAGATCGACTAGATTAGCTTCTATGAGTTGTATATATGTAAGCTTAGTATAATACGAGAGTTCTCATCTCGACAATCAAACACACGTCACAAGTGAGCCCGACACATAACACTTCTTACTAGCAGTTAGGGTTGGGCGTGGGTTATGTTGAATTGATTATGAGTCCAACCCAAACTCAACCCAACATATTCTGTTTGACAATAATTTAAATCGAAACCAACTCATTCGGGGTTGAAACCCAACCCAACCCAAATCGATCAAAATCGGTTTGGTTTGGGTTGAGTTGATTGGTTTGTACTTGAATCCAATTCAAGTTGGACCAAATTATTTTTTTGTTGGACATTTTTTTATGGGTCAAATGGTTGTGACTTTTTTCGTTGAATTTTAACTATCTTTTGAAAGTTTTGTACCATTTCAATTTGGACCAATTTCAGTTACATTAAAAATGGAGATTTGAAAAGTTTTAAGTCGATTGAAGCTGTATCAATGGTCTGTAGCGTTAAAGTTCCATAACAATAGAACAAAAATAAAAATAAAAAATATTATAAAACATGTTAAATAAATTATACCGTGAACAAATTAAATAAATATTAAATCAATCTAAATATATGTTGAATACCTGCATATTATACCTATTGAATAAAATGAATTCAACCTAATTACTAAAAATATAAATCTTCTCATTCAATCCCTAGTGTTTAGTAAAAAATCACGCAAAAAATTTGATTCGAGAAGCCGAGCCGAGGCATGAACAACAATGAGAGGCAAAAGAGACAAGACGCATAAGAGACATGAGATAGATTTTAAGTTTTTAGTTCTTAATGTTAAGTACTAATTTTCTTTTTAATATTTTTTAGTTTGTTGTGTTGTGATGAGTTAGGTTGGATTGTGTTTTAACGGATAACCCGGAACCCATTCCAACCCGACCTAAAATTTAATTTCCTAACTCGAACCCAACACAATTGAACTAGAAAACCAACCCAAACCAATTGGGTTTGGATTGATCGATTTGACTGATTCAGATTGATTTTTGTCCAGCCCTACTAGCAATCGGGGCAAGATAAATCTTGAAAAAAGATCTAACTTTACATGGAGATGGCTTTATCTAGCAGAACTATAGCAAGGTCTGATCATTCATCAATAACAAGTGCTAGTTTCACTTCTTCTTCTTTAATACTATGTCAATTTATACAATATCTGAATAACAAGTGCTAGTTTCACTTCTTCTTCTTTAATACTATGTCAATTTATACAATATCTGAATAGTAGATAACCTAAACACTAGAGTGGCATCGACCACAATCTCTACTTCTGTGACTTGCCTCTTATTCGTTAGTGTCTTGCGAATTCATACAGATGGCAATATCTATTGACCATAATTTGATTTATCATATTTTCATTAATGTTATCAAAGTTGAACTGTACTTAATCGGTTGGTTTGACCCCAAAAAATGGGACCGGTCTAGTTATAGGTACAAAATCTAACATTTGAAACCTGTTAAAATCACCTAAGATTTCAACCCCAAAACCTTACTAATGAAAAAAAAAAAAAAACTTTAATTTTGTTTATTTATTGATCTAATTGTCTCTAATTTGATCTCTATTGGACCCTTTACAAAAATACTCTTCTGGATTAATTCCCGTTAAAAATTGAAATTTACCTAGTTGGACACCAAAACTCGAAAATTTAGAACCCGTTAAAATAACTTAACATAAAGCCAAAAACAAATAGTTTGCAACAAAGCAAGAGGATTCACGGCAAAACTTTTGGTTCGACTTTCAACCTGTTTACTTTTTTTTTTGTATCAATTTCCGAGCATATTTTCAAAACATAAATTTCCAAATCAACACCATATGTATGTAGGAATGATAATGGACCGAATCGATCTGGCTCGACTAGACCCTAGTCTTGTACCTTCATGGGCTCGACGCGGGTCAACGAGCTACCCAAGCCTATTGCATCCGTAAAATATTTATTGGCCCGAATATTAAATTCTTGAAGGAGTTACACCTACCAAGGACTCTTAACAAGTGGAGATAGATATGGATGAGATATGTGATGCCAATTTTTGGATGGTTGTTAACCACTTCCACTTATTCTTCAAAGGAGAAGATAATACCAAATTAAATGTCTTTGGTTTTGCAGTAGAAAAGGAAACCAAAATTTGGAAGTATATGGGAGAATTTCTTGCATTTCCCACACTTGAAAGACATTAGGGGACAAAACTGATGAAACTTTTCTTTTGTCTTTGTTCGGACATGTTTTTGGCACTTTGTGATTGATTCTTCAAGAATATTAAAAGTCTTTAAGCAGCCCACCTTTGATTCTCCCGTCCGCCATACGTCATGACAATAGCCATTTTAGACCAATTTGCTGGCAAAGCAATTAAAGAACAAAAATTGTAAGCAACTATTGTATTATGATGTTACATTTTTAAGATTACTTCTAAATTCATGTACGGCCCATTTTTAATTTTATTATATTCCTAAGTTTTATCAACTTCTCGAATACAATTTCAAGATGATTTTGTTGCAACTCAAAAGAGCAATTTGAACGAAAAGTCTAGGTTCTGAAAGAAAAAGAAATTAGGTAATTATGAGAGGAATGAAGGAAAAAATTGAGGGAACTTGATTCAAAACACGAATTTGCATTCTATTTTCTTGTTTTCTCTTTCATTTTCCCCAAACCTAACAAAGTAAGGAGATTAAAAATGTAATTCCACAAATTATTTTTTATTTTAACATTGTTCTACTCCTTAATATACTCATTCGAGGAGATCACGATAGTTTTTGAAAATAAATTTGACGTGTTAGATTGGACATCATATAAGTTTAACAAGATGTCTCTAATCTAAGAAATTCTACTCGCCCTCTACCAATCCTCTAGTGAGAATAGTTCATTGGATACGGTGTTCCAATCAATTTTTAATCTTAACATGAATATTCACATTCTTTCTACCACACTCGAGTTTCGTAAAATCTTTTTTAAAGTCGTATGAACTCAACATATTAAACATCACATAAAAACATATTTTATATTTGATTCTTCAAAAACAATAAAAATACGTAAATATTGTTTATCACTCTATCCATCAACGAAATAAACGATGTCCTGAAAAGAAAGTTCAACTTTTCTCACCAACACGAGGTTTGTACTGCTAATTTATCAAGTGACGAGGCATTTGCACTTGAAATGATATGAATTACGTGATTCTTTTTTCATAATCGTGTTTATTCCTATCGAGTTCAACTTATCAAATACACAATAAATGCTAATAAGGATAAATTAATATTTTATACTTTAAATTCCCTAGTAATTCTCCATATCATTTTTGCCTTGGAGAGAAAATGACAAAAGTGAATTCCTATGAGAACAGTCATCAAGAAACACGGTCTTAACTTTATCAGGGAAGAAAAAGTGCCAAGGAGCACTGCTTCACACAAATTCCATATTCCTCGACATGTAAAACGACAACAAATCAGTCACGACAAAAGCTAACCCCTCACGCATTGTCGACAACACAACGTTGTTTTGTTGAATCAATTCTTTCGAAACTTACAATTCCCGTTTCTCAGCCTTGAAATTGCACCTACCCTTTCTCTCTCTAATATATAACTCTATAGAAAAACCAGAGTGTTTTGAGGAGACGGTGGGATTTTTCTTGGGGCTTTTGTGGTTTTTTTATGAATTGAAAAACCCAGAAAGGATTTTAGAAATCTCGACCTGTGTTGGTGAGTAGTTTCCTGTTTTTTTTTTTACTCTGTTTTATGTTTTGATTAATGTTGCAGAATACGGATAAAAATTGTTTGGTCTTATGAATTTTGTGTATTTTGTGAATTTTTTCGAGGCATTTAATAAACATATAGCGATTTTTTTGTTGTTAATTATAGAATTATTTGTACGAACCGATGTTTCAAGAAGATGGATCATCATCTGTAACCTCGTCACCACATCAAATGTTTCCGATGATGTCCCATTCACCTGGTTTTATGTCACCACATCCATGGCTTAAGGAGCTTAAACCTGAGGAGAGGGGGCTATACTTAATACATTTGTTAGTCACTTGTGCAAATCATGTGGCTACAGGCAGCCTTGATCATGCAAATATAGCCCTCGATCAAATTTCCAATCTTGCTACTCCTGGTGGTGATACGATGCAGCGACTCGCTTCGTATTTTTCCGAGGCTCTTGCTGATAGGATCCTTAGAACTTGGCCCGGTATTTACAAAGCATCTCGTTCCACTAGGATTTCGATTGTTGCAGAAGAGATTCTTGTGAGGAAAATGTTTTTTGAGTTTTTGCCGTTTATGAAGGTCTCTTTTGTGATTACTAACCAAGCTATTATTGAAGCCATGGAAGGAGAAAAAATGGTTCATGTTATTGATTTAAGTGCAACGGAACCTGCACAATGGCGTGCACTCATTCAAGATTTGAGTGCTCGGCCTGAAGGTCCGCCTCACTTGAGAATAACGGGAATCCATCAGCAAAAGGAGGTTTTGGAACAAATGGCTCATGTATTGGTCGAGGAAGCCGAAAAGCTGGATATCCCGTTTCAGTTTAATCCCATTATAAGCAAACTAGAAAATCTGGATGTGGAAAAATTGCGTGTCAAAACTGGGGAGGCTCTAGCAATTAGTTCCGTTATGCAGTTGCATTCCCTCTTGGCGTGCGATAATGAACTCAAGAAAAAGTCCCCATCCACGCCAATGAGTGATTTTGGAGTTCATTTACGAAGGGTGGCACAAATGAACCATGGTACTTTAGGGGAATTGCTTGAAAAAGATATGGTTAGTGCTTATAGCCCAAGTCAAGATTCGGCTTCTTCTTCGCCACTATGTACAACAGCATCAGCAAATATTGATAACTTTCTTAGTAGTTTATGGAGTTTGAATCCGAAGGTCATGGTGGTGAGTGAACAAGATTCTGACCATAATGGGAAGAGCCTAATGGAGAGAATATCCGAGTCTTTGTACTTTTATGCTGCATTATTTGATTGTATGGAGTCGGCTTTGCCAAGAGCATCTTTGGAGAGATTGAAGATGGAGAAGATGTTGTTAGGCGAGGAGATTAAGAATATTATTGCATGTGAGGGAACCGAGAGGAAGGAAAGACATGAAAAGCTTGAAAAATGGGCTCAAAGATTTGATTTGGCTGGTTTTGCTAATGTTCCCTTAAGCTATTATACTATGTTGCAAGCAAAGAGATTGCTTCAAGGTTATAATTGTGATGGTTATAAGATCAAGGAAGAAAATGGCTGTGTGGTTATCGGCTGGCAAGATCGACCCCTTCTCTCGATATCAGCTTGGAGATTTAGGAGGTGAAATCTTTACAGATTCACCGCTTTCTTTTTTCTTCTTTTAGCTGTCGCTTCCTTGTTCATCTGTTTTTAATTTGCAGGATTGAACTTGATCTTGTCCTAAGTAGAATTCTATAGTACCACCTGCTGGAATGTTTGTTGAAGAATCTTTTGTAATTAATTTCCAATCCAGCTTAATTAAAGAGATCATGCTTATAAAGTTCCATATGTTTTTGCTGCCTTCCTAGCTGAAATCCAATTTCTACGACTCCCTTTTCCTGCTAAGGGAACTCTTTGTTTAACATGATTGATATTATCAGATGAATCTTATGACTTTTCATTCTGTCGAATTATTGTTTAATAAATCTTGGCACTTTAGCTTTGGATCAAAAGCATTTTTGCCATGTTGCCATCTTAATTGGATTGGTGGCTCGGAGTAGGCAGATAAGGGAGAGTGATGGGGTGGTCTGTTTACAGGTCTGGCTCTGGCCTGACCAGGCCAGGAACTGTAACTCTTGACCGTGTATTTTATCAGTTTGTGAAACTGAAAGTTCATTCTTTCTTTCTTCTCTCTTTATGAAATGACTTGCACGTTACATCTGTCTATAACTACATATAATAGCTGCCATCTAATCCGAACAGCCCTTCGTGGTGAAGAATTTAGTTCAAACCTTTCAGATTTGTTGCAAGTGAGCCTCCAATGAATGGACCAAACAGGCATTACAATGTCACTTGAATCTCATGTGACTGAATTTAAAGGAAAAATAAACAAATACTTAATTTTTTTTAACCAAAATCGAATCATTTATACATCTCTCGTGGCATCTTGTTCTTGTTGTAATTATGGATATTAAGTAATGATAAGCGTGTTTTACACGATCTAGGTTCCTAAATTTAGTTGATTAAGTGAGCGCAATTCTACTCAGTTTATGTTGTATTTGCTTTTTGTAGGCTAAATCTCGAATTCGAAGGTAAATGGAGCAATATGAAGTAATTTGGAGATTAATTTAGACAGAATGGTGATTTGCATGATTGCTGAAAAGTATGAGGACTTGGTTGGGAGAAACAAAAATAAAATTAAATAACCCAAAGATGGAAGCTCAGTTAAAAAATTCGAAGGATGGGCCCAAACGAGACCATATAAAATCTCAAAACAGTACCCAAGACGGAGTCATATAGCGGGGACCCATCATCGCCCAAGCCGATAAGACGCTCAAGGTCTGAGCGAGCGTCATCGCCCAAGAATGCAAGACGCCTAAGATCCAGGCGAGCATAGCACCTTTATTATTATTATTTAAAGCGACGATTATTGAAACAGTTCATTCCACAATTCAAGGACCTCAATCAGGAACGGTTAACGTCAGGAATAATAGCAGCGGTTAAGGACGGTTTTTTTTTGGCAAATCATCCATTATAGAAGAANGAATGATAGCAGCGGTTAAGGACGATTTTTTGGCAAATCATCCATCATGGAAGAAGATGGTGGTTACAGGACGATAAGTATCAGTTATTGACAAGTCTTCTATCATGGAGAAAGTGGGTGGTTACTGGGTGATAAGCGATTTTTCAACAGTTTCTCAAATAACATTACAAGAAAAAACTGTCAAAGAAGTATAAAACGGAAATGAGAACATAGAAGAAAGGAGATCAAATTCAACTCTCAAACAGAGAATTATGTAATTTCGTTCATTATCATTTTTATCGCCAATTACATTGTAAGTTCAGTGTGCTTGTACCCTGAACTATATAATTTCGTTCATTATCTTTTTTATCGCCAATTATTTTGTAAGTTCAGTGGGCTTGTGCCCCTTGGAGGCATTTCGCTTCTCGTAAACTGTGATTTTCACAAATAAAGTACCCCTCGTTGGGACTTTGTCTCGAAATGTTGTTGTTCCTTATAGAATCGTCTAAACATTTTTCTAATTGTTAGGCAGACCCGATTTTTCCTGCGAAACGGTATAAAATTGGCTTCTTGATTCCCAAGGTCTCTCTCTCTCTCTCTCTCGTTTATGTATATAAATATTTCCGTGTGTTTCCTCCCTCCAATTGGCACCTATATCTATATACACCCTCATGACCTAGTCTAAATGTCTAATAGAGTTTGTGTTGTTTAGAAGTGGGAGCCGTGCACTACAATAAATTGGATAAAAATTGGGTAAGCAAATAGTTTCCTATTGAATGTGGGAAGTGTAATTTCAATTAAAATAGTAAGATTTATTGGACTTTTATTTGAAATACAATTCCTAGTTAGAGTATAAAGATGGGTTTATGTTTATATAACAAAAATGTATGTGTCTGTCAATCATTTGGAAATCAACAAACAAGCTTAATTAATTTCTAATTATACTTCTTTAAAGTGCAACATCTTGAATCTAATGTATCCGAATTAACTTTTTCTCCAGTTGAAAACTTCTAATTAATTACAAACTACAATAGGAGTCCAAAATTGATATATTAATTATCACTCTATCAATAATTAATTATTTGACTCAAAATAATACTGCATTTAATTTTATTTTACCTTAGTCCATCAACTTTTCAAAATTATAAAAATATAGCATATAGAACAAATAATTTTATTCTATAAAATTTTAGGGATGTTAAATCTCCTCTCATTAAAAGAATTTCGTCCTCGAAATTTTATTTTGGCTAATCGAGAAGTTCTAGATACTTGGTTTTAAATTCCTCATCCGAAAAAAATAATAATATCGTCCATGCCAATCTTCCGTGTATCATTGTACAATTCTATTATGGTCCCTATGGAGACAAGTCATGTGTCCACCCAAGCATTACGCCTAACATCATGCTTAGATTCTTATTATGGTAACACAACGCACTTCATGCTCACGTATACTAGTAAAGAAAACACGTTTTACTTGAGATATAAATCATAGGTTTAGCGAGAAAAATGTGCATGTCATCAAATCTAATAGGAGGCAAATAGAAAATGTAAAGTTATACAAAAGATTTAAATAGTCATTTATTTCCTAATCTCATTACATACCTTAGAGTCGTCAAGGGTGGCTGATCGGTGGTCATTGAGTACCAAGGGTTTCATATTTTTACATATTTAATAACTTAAAAAAAATAAAAAATTATCTTACATGACAATTAAAATTAATATAACAAATTTTTTTTTATAATATTTTCGCACACTGTTCGCGTAACTTCACTTTATTTTCCATGTTGTGTTGAGGATAAAATGGGAATTCAATTTTTTTTTTTAACCTGCCATTTGTCCACAAAAGTGGAATTGGAACAAATAATGTGCCCACTTACCAACATTGGATATTAATACGGGTCCACCACAATTGGACAAGATTGAATCAAAATCCAATTGATGAACAGATATATTTAGAGAATAGATTGATGAACAAGAAATAACCATTCTGTGAACAGTACAAGAACCTGGCATGTGTGAAAACGGCAGCAGAAAATAAAATAAAAAAAAATGAATAGTGGACCTACGTTCACTCTTTTATATTGAGGGTGTGTTTGAGCCACATTATTTTGAAAAAATATATTCTGAAATAGTAGATTGATGAAGAATTTGTGGTTAAAAAAAAGGAAAAGTTATTGATGTGATGAAAAATATTATTTTATTGAAGAATGTGTGGTTGAAAATGAGTAGAATAATGAGAATGAAAAATTTAATGTGTACCAAACAAGGTCTAAAGCAATGAAATGATATATGAGTCTACAAAAGAAGTTAAGCCAAAGCCCTGATATCATATCTTAACAATTCAAATTTTTAATATTTAAATCGTTATCAAAAGTTTCATTTAAACTTTAACTAACATGACATGCAATATGTATAAAATTATGTAGCGGTAATTTACTCAAATTCATGAGAGAAATTTTATATATTCATTTATAAAAAGGAAAGAACAAAAATTTTCCAACACCATATCTTTATCGTATACGTTCGGAAAGATCAAATAAAATCAATCTACAATTTAAGAATTATGGACATAATTCATCACATATAATAATTGCAGTTTTATTTATAAATTTGAAGCATTACTATTTAGGGGACAATATCACGTTGCAAATAGTTAAATAATAACCAAGTCATGGCCCAATAAAAATATATGTCACGAGTGTCAAGTCATGAACAATACATGGGTTCCAAAATTCTAAACAAATGAATACATTCATATAATCATGGAATTAAAGTTACTTCTAGGAATAAAACATTATTTTTGATTTACTTTATTGGGTCCAAAGAATTCTGGCACAACGATTGTACATCATCGCCCGCCAACCAACAGTCTGTTCTAACCTGTGAGAAGTAGTATATGAGAATACTCAGTAGGATACGAGTAATTGTGCAATCCTGAATAATAGTATTAAATCATGCATAAAAAATATCATATCATCATATTATATCTTTAGAAACCAGTAAGAGCTCATAATATATTATATCTTGGTACCGGATGGCCATATCATATGATATCATATCATATCATAAATTTCATTAACATAACATTTATCAACATGAAAAAATAAATTAAACGGGAGAAACCATTTGCACTTCGTAATCCTATCTTAATCCTTTGTAAATCTTTATTACACGTTCCAAATCGTTTCTGAAATCATAGTGTTGAATAAATGGATGCGCGAGCACGCTTGATAATAATATTAAGTCCTTGTTTGGTGCACATTTTTGCTCCAAAAATACATTTTTTTTGTTTGACATGGTGTGAAATATGTGGTTGAAAAAAAAAATTATTGATATGATGAAAAATATTATTTTATTGAAAAATGTGTGGTTGAAAATGAGTAGAAAAATGTGAATGAAAAAAAATAATGGAGCTCAAATAGGGGCTAAATGTATGAAATTGGCTTCTTGATTCTCTCTCTCTCATCCCGCGTTTACCTCCTCCACGATACTCTAGGGGCAAGGTAGTGGGGGGACTCTTAAGATTGGGGTTCAACCTTTATATAAATATTTCTGTGTTTTTTCTACCTCTAAATGTCTCTCTCTGTCTCTCTCGTGTATGTATATAAATATTCTGTGTTTTTTCTGCCTCCAAATGACACCTATATTCACATACATCCTTATGGCCTAGTTTGATAGAGTTTGCGAGTGTTTAAAAGTGGGAGTCGTGCACTACAAGAAATTGGATAAGAATTGGATAAGCAAATGTTTCCTAATGAAAGTGGGAAGTGCAATTTCAATTCAACTAGTAAGATTTAGTGCACTTTTAATTGAAATACAATTCCTATCCTAGTTAAATATAAAGATGAGTTAAATGTTTATATAACAAAATGCACGTGTCCGTCAATAATTTGGACATCATTAAACAAAGTTAATTGATTTCTAATTAATGGCAACTTCTTTAAACTGTAATATCTTGAATTTAACTTATTCGAATTAATTTTTTTTCGGTCGAAGACTTCTAATTAATTACAAACTGCAAAAAGAGTCCAATATTGATATATTAATTATCGTTCTATCAATAATTAATTGTTTGACACAAAATAATATTGGATTTAATACTATTTTATCTTAGTCCATCAACTTTCCAAAATTATAAAAATATAGCAAATAGAACAAATAATTTTATTCTATAAAAGTTTCAGAGCGCTATAATATTTGAATTGTAAACCATTGAGATAATGTCACATGTCAAACATCTAGAAGACTTTGATTTCATTCATTTGCTTATAAATACTTGCATTTAGGGGCGGACCCAGGAAGGATTTTCAGTGGGGGCGAAATCAAAAAACATTGGAAAAAATCTGAAAATCTAAAAAAAGTCTGGACAAAAAAAATTAAAAAAATGAAAATCTAAAGAAAACTCAGGAAATTTGAAATTTGAGTGGGGGCGACGGCCCCCACTGGGCCTCATGTAGGTCTACCCCTGCTCACATTGACATTGTTTGAAGGTAATTGACAATTGGTACTTCTCACTCTAGAAATATACACGTTATTCTTGCATTTTTCCTTATTTCGTTGTCTCTCTCACACCCATATTTGACTTGATCAACAAAACATTACGATCGCAGACTTTTGTTTGGAGAAGTCTTGGTCTACGCCTCTTACGTGTACGTTCTAGTGTACACGTAACATGCATGTGTAAAGAGAATAGCGGAGATCTGTTGACACGCTATGTCTCAACCAGATTCAAATGTCAACATGATTAATTAGTGAAATAGGGATTCCTAACTATTTCATTAATTGGTTTATACTGAATTATTCATCCACTTCATTATTATTAAATTATTTATTTTGGTTATTAGTTAGAAAACTCAAAACATAACTCTCAATTACGTGTGTTCTTATTAGGGTTACTTCTAATAAAATGAGAACAATAATTAATTTTTATGAGACGATTCTTTACTCACTATTATATTACTTGTATACGATAATGTATAATTAGCAACAAGTAAATGAATCATATCAATCATTAATATGTTGAAAATTTTAATGCATCTTTGGTACGTTAAATAAATTTAACATAGAATTGATTAAAACATTAAAGAAAGATCTCGAGTACACAATACATCATCTGTGATCAAGTTCAGTCCTATCAAGTTTAACATATCATCTTAAAATCTTATTAATCTTCCGCTAATTTTACTTGTATCCGCATTCAAGGCTTTACCATTCTTTAACTTCTCTTAGTCCCAAATTAACATTTTATTTTTTATTTTTTTGCAAAATTGGGCCTAAAAAAGGCTGAGTTTTCGCTGGGCCTAGCTCAAGCGTATTTCACTTGACATTTACATTGTATCCTGGTCCTTTATTTTAAGATACCGCTATTTCCATCCATACTTTTTATATTTACATGCACTTTTAAAAATAAAATTTTATTATATTTTAAATCCTATGTAAATTTACTTAAATGGACATAAATAAAAATATATAGCTCTAAATTTGTCCACTAATTTTTATTTTCATTAAATTATTCTAAATCTTTTTATATTCTTTTAGAATTTGTGTTTGACTATAACTCTAATAAACCATAGAAAATTACATGAATATGTTCGAAGCATTCCAATACTCAGAACTTCAATAGATAAAAAGTTTGGTAAATAATGAAAGAGACGCTTTAGAGCAAAGACATAACAATATATGAAGAGGATTTTGAAATGTAAGGATTATCTTTTTTTATCGTGTTTAGTGGCATTCTTGTGATATTGTGTTTGACTTTGGGGGCTCGGATTTTCTTTTCTTGGTTTTATGGTTATCTTCTTGGAATGATGGTATGAATTTTTTATTTACAATTTTTTTGCATTTTTTTTTGTGTCTTATTTTGATTGTACGAACATGAATTTGTCACGTTGAGTTTGATTTCTTTTCTTGGTTTTTACGGTTTCTGATTTCATCTGCAATGGAAGTTCAGAATTATAGTGGGTTTCTTTTTCTTTCTTTTTCTTTTTTTTTTTCTCTCAATTACAATGGGTTTCTACACAAGTATATACAAAAAATTCCAATTTATCTGCTAATTCGCATACTTACCTGATGTTTTAGTTGTTATCTTATTTACTTTTGAATAATGCAAATGACATTATTTGACACTATACTTTTAATGTACGATATGTTAAGAATTGAGGTTCAATCTTAAAAGGTCAACATTATTAAGAGGAGTAACCCAATCCTTTATAAATTGGTTTATGTTTACATCTTTATTCGATGTGGGATTCTATCCCTTAACATGCCCCCGCAAGATGGTAGCTCATTTGAGCAGACCAATCTTGAAATCCGTGTGCTCACTTTTGGAGTCTTAATCAGATCGAATTGTTCGTTGGAGCTTAACGGGCTCTGATACCATGTTAAGAATTGGGGTTCCATCTTAAAAGGTCAACCTTATTAAGAGGAGTAACACAATCATTTATAAATTGGTTTATGTTTACATCTTTATTCGATATGGGATTCTATCCCTTAACAGGATACATCAACACATAACTATGATGTCCAGAATGAATTATTTTTTAATATGATCATATATTTATATACAAATATTTGATGATACACATATGTTTACAAGTAAAAAGGCAATGGTTGATTGGGTTAAAACTACTTATAAGAGACATAACATGATTGTTGTTATGAAAAAGTCCGACTTAGGCCAGGTTGGGGGAAAACCAAGAATTGATTTCATATCGGTCGTATAGGTGTAAGAATACCAACAAAGAAAATGAAAAGGGAAGAGACCTAGAGTTTTTGGAACAGAAAGTTGAGGATGCCTGTTCGCTTTGAGTGGAAGAAAATTGATAAACGGTGATTATTGGGCATTGAAAGTGATACGTGGGAGATATAATCATGATATTGCCTTGAACCTTGAAGGACATTCATATGCCGGGGGACTAACTAAGAAAGAGACTTTAATTTTAGTAGACATGTCAAAGAATCACGTGAGGCCAAAGGAAATCTTATACACTTTGAAACAAAATGATGACACTAATGTCAACACATCTACAATGAACGTCAGAAGTTTAGGCTAAAAGAACAAGTTGGAAGGAAACAAATGCAACAACTAATAAATAGGCTTATTGACAATAAATACATAGAGTAGCACCGCACCTCTACGGCGATAGACGTAGTTTGAGATTTGTTCTGGGCACATCCATATTCAGTAGATTTGTTTCAGGCTTTTCCTCGTATGATAATTATGGATTGCATGTATAAGACAAATAAGTATTGCCTGTCACTTCTACTAATTTGACATTTTCGATTGCTTTTGCATACTTGAAAAAAGAACGTGAGGAAAACTACACGATGACTAACAGGTAAATTTACTTATTTAATATAAGTTAGACAAATGATGCATTAATTTCATTTATAGTTGGACAATTCATAGTATTGATTTAATATTAAGAATTTGTTTGCACATATGAATAATTTATGCTAAAAAACAATATTCAAGAAATCCGCAAAAGACGTGTCTGTATTTAGATAAGCTCGAATGCCAGGGTCTGACGATCTTTTTTCTATTTTTTTTTTTTAATTAATTTTTGGCTACTTGTTGAAGTAAGAAGAAGCAGATTAGATTAACAAGTCTAAGTAACCTAAAAGAAAGAAAAAAATATGTTGACTTTTGAACAAGTCCTTTAAACAAAAGATTAATTTATTATTGTATGTAAAGTATTAGGCTTATTAATTCCATTGGATGCATTAAATGTGCTAATGTATAGTGAATCTGATTTATTTTTCATGGTAGGGCTGAATATGCATATGCAAAAACTTAAAGAGGCATTTAGGTTCTTCCCCAAGGCAATTTTGACACATCATGGACAAGAAGTCATGCATTATTGAAGCTACAACATACAGATACTAAAGTTTCATTTGAAAAGAAATTGGGTACCGTCCAACATAATTTCCAACCTACCTTGTTTAAAGAGCTTAGGGGATTTACATTAAGAATTGCAATGAATTTGATATTTCAAGAGTCCAAGGGAGCTGATGATATAGGGATTGACAATGTAGCTTGTGGACGTGTTATACGACAAAAGCATGGATTACCACGTTCCCATGAGATTTCAGGATATAAGATAGAATATCAGCCCATTCCTTTATCAAGAGTGCACTGTCACGGGAAGAAATTTGGTCTAGTTCCTCTTGAAAAATGTAACACATCTGAGATTAATTGTGCATCATTATTTGAGATGATTGAGAAGCAATAACGTGATAATAATGATCATGTGAAGGTAGAAATTCTACAAAAATTGGAATAGATAGCAAGTCCGAGTTCTACATCATTAGTTGAGGCACATGTCAAAACTAAGACAAACGGTCGGCCATCTTCAAAGATAGATGTATCTACTCATCGAGACCCATCGTATTTTGAGTTAGTGCTATCTGGACAAGACAATATGTTACAACAATTGGATAGTTCCATTATACCTTTAAGTTAACCTACACTATCAAGCCAGTCTCCGATTCGACAAAAAACAAAAGGTGTATCGAGCATGTGGATCAAAGTCCAAGGCTCATTTTGATTCATTTCCTATTTGTTTGAGACCTTACATAGTTGGTTTGAAGGATGTAGCCTCAGATGGCAATTGTGGATTCCGGGCCATGGCTGATATTGTAGGTATAGGTGAAGATGATCTTTAAAAGAGCTTGAATCTCATTTTGATGATTACTCTAGACTCTATGGATATGATGATATGGTCCATGAGTTGATTCATTCACTTTCTCATTTTCATGGTTCTGCGAGTCGTGAGCATTGGATAACCATGCCGAAACATGGGTCATGTTATTACTTCAAGATATAAGGTTATTCTTGTTCACTTGAACTGACAATAATGTCTTACATTTCTTCCATTTGGGATGAACCGCTTGCAATTGCATCTCAGAGGATTGTTGCAGTTGGATATGTCAATTGCTGCCATTTTGTCTTGATAAATATCTATTAAATTAATTATTTTTTTAATTAACTAAATGATATTTCTACTTATGTTTTTCTATGTAATTGTGTGCAGGTAAATTGGCATCCTAGTGGACCAATGCCACCTATTGCTTGTAATTGGTACAAGTACCATCATCCACGTACATATGGTTGGGTTACACTTTATCATGCTAGGATGCAATTTTTTAGGTCCCTAGTAAAAGAAGATGTAGCGATATCAAATATAATTAATTTGGATAAACTATAAGAAAAATTAATAACAACACTATTATTATTGTTGGACAAGTTGTGACATGTTCAATTTAAACAAAATTGATTATCGTTGTTTTAAATTTGTGATTGTTTCATATACTCTTTCTGATTTGTGGTCTTTAATTAATTTATTTTTTGTTCGCTATTATTTAATAACCTGATCATATTATGTTTGTTCGCATGGATCTTGGGCTTAATTTTGATTCACATTGATGGATTATTTACAAATTATATCTAATATATGATGTGTTCTACTTGCTATTAATGTTAATCATTTTCTCTAATTAAAAAATAAGATATTCGGGCATGTTAAGCCTTTTAATCTAAAACATATGATGTTTTTCTACTTGCAATTTTGGATTTAAGCATATCACAAATATATAATTGAAGCAAACCAATCAAAGTCCAAACACGATGAGTTCCAAATGTTACTCGGGATACTTTCTCTAGAGACAACCCTCCTCCTAATTTGGATGTGAATTTATGGTGGTTTGCCTTTCATGGATTGAGTTTTATGAATAAGAACGATAAAAATAAATATTATTAACATGGTTAAGTGATAGTATATGTTAATTTAATGTTCAATCAATTCAGTTTTGTTCTTATTTCGTTCATTTGGTTTAAAAGAGTATGGTTTTAGGGATTGTGTGGATTTTTAGTGTCAGATATATATATTTAAAGTATGATGAATATATAAAATTTATGTGAATGTATAGTATTTAAATGAATATATTTAATAAATACAATATTGGAATATGACATGGATGCGAATAATATTTTTTAAAATTTTAATATGGATGAACTTGGAGTGATATAATATAATATGGAAGAAAATAGCGGTACCCTTATTTTATACAGCTTCCCGCGCCCTAAATTTACACTTGTGAATTCTTGAACATGCAATTGAGAATTTAATCGCCATTCGTTCATAATTTTTTCGCAGAATCCTAATGGAAGTAGATGGAAGATTGGAAACTTATGTACGCAGTACTCGTATTGTATCTCCAAATTCAAAATCAGATTTCTCCCTGTAGCCGATTTCTTGATTTCGGAGGAATGGATAGAATTCTAGGGTTTACAATCACTTGAAATTTGATTTCCGACTTAGAAATAGAAAGATGGAGTTTGGAATGGATAAAAAATACCAGCGTTCAGAATTAAACAAATTCAGACATTTCATCAGTCGATGGCTCTTGCTATTTTCTTGGGGAGAAGTCTCAATCAATTGATCAGCGAAATTGGAGATGAACAGCTTGATGAATTCTTCGGAAGGGATACAGTGATTCCGCCACAAGAAAAAATCCAGTTCAATATTCCGTGAAAAAAAATCGAAAAAGCAGTGAAAAAAGAGAGGGAAATTGATCGTAGGGCTTGTAGGAGAAGCAGAGAAAAAGGAAATTATCCAAGAATATGCACTCGAGGAAGAAGTGAAAGCAAAGAATTAAAGATGTAAGAATAGGCAAGAGTAATATTATTTATCATCATAACGATAAAATATCGGTGATGTGACAATTCATTATCTCTAACATTTCTCTCTCTCCACCCCGTGTATTCCATAAAAATTGAATTGTCAAATCTCATTATTCCACATGGATTGCCACATCACCGATATTCTATTATCATAATGATAAATAATATTATTCAATAGGCAATGGTACCATTTCTTGATTCTTTTTCATTATTTTAGGAATTTCTAAACCTAATGGTTAGAATTAATGATTGTTTTGAATGTATTAAAGGGGATTTCCCCCCTTAGATTTGATTTCGTTTTTATGCAAATAATTCGTTACCATGCAATCAAGACATTATTCTCGTGTTTGTATGAGGACGAAGAAGTTAAAATGTTCGTATACTAATTAGTTCTATTCTTTACTGTGTACTAAAAGATCACGAGTAAATTGATTAAGTAGATTGGAATGCTTGAGTGTTGAATTATGTTTTGTACGATATATTATATGGTAATCTGTACTAATCATTCATGTCCAATTGTGGATATGTTAAGCGTTTTGTTTGACGCAACTTATATATAAAGTCGGGATCGGCTTACTCCATTTTGATAACGGCTTCTATAAAATGGTTTAACCAACCTTAAATTCATTTTTAATCGCAATTCTCTCAATAAAATAATTTTGCACATGAACTCATTACTTTTTATATTTTTTAATTATACATTCTTTTAAAATGTTGTCTTTGAAATAAATTCTCCCGAACAAACACTCGGATTGACTAGACAACTTAGACCTACTTCTTTTCGTTAATGATACCTAGTTTTAGGTACCAAGCATGCACTTGAGTTTACAGTGTCTTATTAATCACTCTTGGAAATAGTAACACCACTACCATCGTCAAATATATCTTTTTCTTTACTAATTTATTTAGAATGGACCAAATGAATTTATAACTAATAATATAATTTGTGAAATTGAAGAACAAATAATTAAAGACTTTGACCAGAAGTCACAGCTTGAACTTGGACATGTTTGAAAATACTTTTTGAGCGTTTTGGTAGGTATGATCCCTTTTCCTCCATACTTGATTTTCTTTTATTGGACACTTTGATTATTTTAATCAGATTGAAATCCAATGGCTAATGAAGAAGGACCCACATTTTGGATATATCTCCTGAGCATGGTCCACAAGGGAACAAAACCATGGAAGAGCCACGTGGCTACCTAAATTGCATTGTTTTTTTCATTCTTTTAATAAAAATAAAAATGAAAAATTGTTGATACCTCAATCCTCAAAAGTTCTAATTTTGCCCCCTCTATATATAAATCATTCAAACTACATACATATACAAAATAAGCCATTAGATCATCCTAAAAAAAGCTGCTTATGGCTGATCACTTCTTTCAAAACATTAAACAATCTTTCTCATTATCAGATATTGATTCCAACATGGAATTTATGAACCATTTTCCCGAAATAAATCCAAGTTATCAAGATACATCAGTCTTGAACTTGCAGAACTTGATGGGATTTCCCAATGACAATATTTTTCCTCATTTATTATCCGAATGCACCGGTATCTCAGAAGATTTTCCGGGTTTGTTTATCCATGAGGACAAGAATTTTGTGCCTCAAACTGCAAATGATCATCTTGCAGGGAAGAAGAGGAAACAAATCGACGCCCCACAAAGTAGTGGGGCTTATTCATCTGCTCAAGGTTCAGCAAATGGTGTTACAAGGAAAAATGCAAGTGGATTGAGTTTCATCATTTGTGTTTTTCAGTTTGATCTTTGTAGTATATGAATTCATGGGATTTTCTTTTTATCTGCAGAGTGCAGGAAGAGGGAAAAAAATGAAATTAAACGAAAAGGAAGAGAGGAAACCAAGGGATGTGGTACATGTTAGAGCTAAAAGAGGCCAGGCCACAGATAGTCACAGTTTAGCAGAAAGGGTAAGTTCAGCCCTTCCCCTCAGGCATTTTTACGTGCGCCTAAGGCCCTCGATAAAATATAGAAATACTCATGATCATTAGTAATATAATAGCTGCCTGTTTCAGGTGAGAAGAGGAAAAATCAACGAGCGATTGAGATGTTTACAAGACATTGTTCCTGGATGCTACAAGGTGAGTTTTCGCGCATGTCTCTGTTTATTGTATATATGGAGAGAAGCAGAATCTGGTCTTAATTATATTTGAATGCTTAATGAAATAACAGACAATGGGTATGGCAGTGATGTTGGATGAAATCATCAATTATGTGCAGTCCTTGCAAAGTCAAGTCGAGGTGATGGGAAGTACAAAACCACAAAATAAGTTATACTAAATCAATAAATTCTGTCTGGCAAAACATAATTCACTTTTGTTTTTGATTTTCAGTTCCTTTCTATGAAGCTTACAGCAGCAAGCATGTTTTATGATTTCAACTCAGAAACAGATGCATTCGAGACAGTACAGGTCCTTCTTACAACCTTAATAATCTCAAAATTGTGTACGTTTATACAAATTTGCACAATTTATAGAGATAAAGTTTGACATGTTTTTGTACGTGTTGCAGCAAGAAAAGGCGTACGAGGCATTGAAGATGCAGAAGATGGCAAAGGAAGGATGTGAGGGAATAAGTTCGGCTCAATTTGGTTCATTAGACCTCACTTTTGGCAATTATCCCTCTTGGCCAAGGAACACTTGAAGATGACCCAAAAATTTTCCCCTTCTTTTTCGATTAAATTTGCATCAAATGAAACCAAACATGGTCAAAGAATTGCAGATTGAAAAGTCATACACAATTGTATCACCTCTCACACTTGTGGGAATTTAACCAATTATTGATTAATTAAACATGTAATTTCTTTTTCCGTGCCGTTTATTAGAAATGATTTTAAGTGCCTCTTTCAGCCTCATTTTTGGCTAAGAATGCATTTTGAAATAGTAGATTGATGGAGAATGTGTAAGTAAAAAAGAAGAAAAAATTTTGGGTTTTTGTGTAATATTATTTTATTGAAAATCGTGTAGTTGAAAAGAAGAGAGAAATTTTTTTTTTTAAATTAATGAGAATTCAAATAAGGGCTAAGGTTTCTTGTGGTTGAAAACCCTCGAGATAATGTCTTGAATGACTTAACAGTAACAGTATTTTACAGTACAATGGACAAACAAGCGAAAGATGCTTGAGACAAATGCTGATTGTAGCCAACTATGTATGTTTTTGATTTCCAACAAGGATGTCATTAAGGAGGAAACTGTTCCTTACTATTTACAAATAGACTGTCTTAAATTAATTGACAGGAGTGAAAACATGTGGATATTGTTTCTTGGCATGTCTCTTTTCTACCTCTAATTTTTTCTTTCTATTTAAGAGACCTTGGTTTTTTTATTATTATTATTATTTATTTTTTTGAGTGGTTGTCTTTAGTTACTTGTCAGGACTTAATAGTAACCAAAATTGATCAAGAAGGATCAACTAAGTAGACATTTCAATTAATTGTCACCAAGGGTAGGGACATGAACAACTCCATTATTAGCAAAAGCTTGTCCCATATGTCATTATCACTAGTAAATTCTTATCTTTGCACTATATATGTCAAAAATTTAATATCGATGACAGTGTTTGAGTTTGCGCTTGACAGATATGAGTTTGATACATATGCAAGTGAGTTGAATGCTCACTATTTAATAGCTTTCAATGTTTAACTTTTGTGAAGCATGATTTTCTTCGGTAGGTACGTTGTGAACATCTAAACACGTCTAAAGATGGAGTTTCTCCATGTGACTCCACTTTGTCGAGATCGATGTTAATTGTCTTACGCTGTGAATTAACTTAGTGAATTAAGCTAGTCTTCAGCTAGTAAACAAACTGGGTATTGGACTTGGTCGCGTGTTTGAAGAGTGATTCTCCTCTATCATGATTGAAATTTTTACGTCAACTGACCTCAACTAGTTTGTGTTATCTACTCATTATTCTCTCTAAGTGCTAGATCATTGGTCCTCTATCTAATGATAATTCTGAAGATAGGTCGATGACATGGAATCACGACCAACAATTTCTTGATTTCACATCTTTTGCATGTTCTTTCTTTGCATAAGTTACCTCTCAAGATTTTGACTAAGAAGAATACACAACTATTGAAATTGGGGCTCTGGACTTAATCGTTGCACATAACTTTAAACTGTCTCGTCTAACTTGCCTTTCAACCCTCTCTTATCCTCCGTAGACTCTTAAAGGGACTGAATTTGGACAGTAGAATATGATCAAGAATGAAGATGAAAGGAACTACCATTCCATCTTAATTCCAATTTTTTGTCACTTTCAAACTTCATAGCATAATTAATTTTGAATATTTATAATATATAAAACTATAATACTATTTTAGCATGTTTGGCTCAAGTAAACCTCGTCCATATCTAACTTTAAAAAGAGGTTAAACTCAATTTGAACTTGTTAAGAATTGCAATTTGAGTCGATATTTTCCACTCCTAACATGCTAATCTCAAATGATTTCAAGGACTAATTCTTGAGCCGTAAAAATAATTTAAAAACTTTAGTTGATGGGATGAGTAGACACCCAATCCCCATTAAGATTTGAAATTTTGAAACATGATCCATATAAGACCAAAGGAGTTGGCACTTAGAATTTCAGACAACAAGTTTCAATAACAAGGAGCACTTGACAAATCCATGTCGACAAAGGCAAGTGGAACCTACAAAATAATGCAAACTCTAAATCTCATGGATGTTGCCAATTCATCAAGTAAATGATTGAGAAGGATGTCCCAATCAAACTCCAAGATTATTTACATTATAAAAAATTAAAAAAAAAATACCATCGACCCCCCAACTTATTGTTTCAACATTTCATTTATAGTTGTGTAATAAGTCCCTAAAAATGAAAATTGTCTGGACCTTTGTTAAATTGTCACATACACTGCATGGAAACATGTCTCGCTTCAATTTTCTTAGTGCTAACCCAAGTTGAGAAACGCCAGTCACGAGGTTTATCATATGGGATTGAGGGCTTCAATTAAAGATTTTATGGAGATTTGGATTGTTTTTATTCATGGACAAATTGTGCAAGTAATATGAAAGGTTAATAACTCACTTGCTCCTTTTTAAAGACCGAGGACAAATTTTCTAGGTTGAAACGATAATATTATTTTCCGTAAAATTAAAATTTATTTCTTAATTCAAATAAGTGAATTGAGCAGATGCATTGAACCAAGAGAGGACAGCTTGAATGGGCCACAGTTTGCCCTAAAGAAGATGGGCATTGTGGGTTCTCAAAATTCTTAAAATGATAAAAGAGTTTATGAACCTTTAAGGTCACTTCTCTTCTTTTTCTCTCTAATCTCTCTTAATCGACTTTCTTTTGACTAAGTTTTTGCCTGTCTCTTGGAGCATATGCATGAACAAGGAGGATGCATAGGGTTTTTTGGGTCCCACTTTTACACATATTGGATAGAGTCATATTCCTAATATGGATTGAGGGTCACACATGCACATATATATATATATATATCAGGTGATAGGTGGGACAGATCCCATGAAAAGAAACTAGTTTGGGCAAGTTCAAGGATCCTAAGTTTGGCGTTCATTATCAAGATTTTAAGATGGTGGGAGTTGTTAGATTGTCACTAATTAATAGTGTTAGTTGTTCTTAATTTGTTTTGGTATTATTCGTCTTGCTCGGGTGAACAAATGATGGGTACATGTTCTTGCACAAATTTTTACATTAAGATCAATTATATTGAAATCTTGTTAAAGATTTTTTTTTCTTTGATTACTTTATATCAATGATCTTTAAGTCTCAACAAAATTTGAGTAGTTTAAAATTTATAAGCTGCCCTTGTTTGGCGATTATTATTTGAAATTTTTTTTCTACATATTCATTTTTAACCACGCACTTACACAATAAAATATTCTGCACGTAAACTCAAACTTTTTTTCACTACTTTTTAACTATCCATTCTCCTAAAAATCACTTTCAAAAAATTATTTTTTTCTAAATAATGATTGTCAAACATGGACTCTGGTAGAAAGGCATACGTGATAATATGTGGTGGATCAACGGCATAAAATACAGTAAGGAGATTCTTTCTATAGTATTGATAATAAAATACAAAACAAAAAATGACAACCAAAGTCCCTCAAAATTGGGGTTGTGGCACTTGATTCATCAACCTCTTTATAGACATTTCAATTTCTAACCTCCAATTTTCTTAGCAAATTGGTCATTTTTTTATGGTTTCCATCCAAAATAAACATTAAGCCCTTGTATGGTAAGAAATAAAATTAAGATATCTAAATCTCAGTCAACAATTAATTTTAACCACACGTTTCAAGGGATCCATAATTTTCAACCACACATTTTTTTTTTATCAAAATTTACAAAAAAAAATTATTTTAATCACCACCAAACAGTGGCTAAATCAAGTGAAAAACATGCTCTCATATTAAAATCGATAATTTAAAAAATCATTGTATTGTTAGGTGGTTCGAATCCACATCGGCTATGGCATAAGTTCCCTGAAAAGTGGAGAAATGATACTTTGCTTATGATTAAGGAAGGTCGTCTACTACGTCTTGTTGATTCTTCGAAGATCATACTAATGAACTCTTTTTCCTCAACTAGTTCAAGGGTGATTGGTATCAACATCTTAGGTTTTGATAGTAACGATTGAGGCAAGCTCAAATTTTCTTTCTGGCTTCAGAGGATTTTCATCAACTACTAAAGACTAAAGGAGTATCTAAAAAGTTTCGACCAAGGTGAGCCTAGGTGATGCCTAAGCATAAAAAAGCGTAAAAAATATTTTCTTATTTTAATATTATTTTAAAATTTTAAATCAAACTAAAAATTATTTAGTAATTAAGGAAAAAACGTTAAAAAGCGTAAGAAGGTGAAAATGCGTATAAGCATAAAAAAAGGTGCGGCCTAGGCGGGAAAAATATATAAAAAAATAAAATGAAAAAGCGCAAAGCCAGGCGCCCTTTTTTTTAGTAGAAAAAAAAAAATTCTTGTGTAATTTTATTTTTTTTACGTATTAGCCCGGTTTGAAATTCGGTCCTGGATCCGCCCCTGCGCAAAGCGATGTATTTTGGACATGCTTCGCGCCAAAGTATCGATTTTTTCTGCAAAGCAAGCCCAATACAAAATTATTTTCTTTCATACTCCTTCATGGCTTTAAGCCCGACTCTTTTGTTTTGTGCATACGTCTAATTGAATTAAATTTTGGAATCCTAATTGGGTTTAGTTAGAAATATTTTGCAATTATTTTTCTTTTCTGGAGGTCTTGGCTTCATCCCCTCTTTTTTCTCAAGGGGTTCTAATTATGTTAATAAATACTCCACTATCATAGTTTGATTATATATATAAAAAAGCAAGCCCGTTATAGCTAATCGAAGGCAGTCAATTAGGAGGAAGGTGATCGGGTGTTAGGTATGTCCCGCCCATCATGGAAGGGGAAGAATAAATTTGCATTCTATAATCAGTTAGTATTTACAGTTTTCGAGTTCAAATTCTCATAGTCGGAACCGAGACTTTTTAGATAACTAAGTGTGAAATTAAATATTTGATGATGATGATGATGATGATGATGATAAATTGTTTAAAAATAACTTTAGCTTTTTAGAATGAAGCAAGTACTAGACACCAGCCCATTTTCCGATGGACTCCTTAGAGCTTGGACACATATTTAGGTAAAACTTTTTCTGATTAGGAGTCATGACCCTTAGGTCTTGTTTTTGGGCCTTCAATTCTTCTTGTACTCAAAATTTTGGCCCCAATTCTAGAATTGTAATAGTAATATAGGATTTTTTTTTCTTTTCTTTTTTCTTATAAGTCTTAGGTTTCTTATTCGAGTCCAAATGACGACGAAGGTAAGGACCCAAATGATAATTCTCATTCCGTAATCATATATTTGCATTGCTCCTTGTAATGTGTCATACTTAAAAAATTTAGAATTTAACGCTCAACAAGATAAGTGATATTTAGAGAAAAATCGAGTCAATTAGTTGGTTGGGGATGAACTTTGACGAGGTTAGATTTTATAGTTGATTCGATCGTGTTGGAACCGATTTGTTTTGTTTAGAGAATCTATAATCTCATTGTGGGTTGCTTAAAAATTTGTCACGTTAGCAAAAATAGATAATGTCTTTAAAAAATCATCTTCAATGCAATTTAAGGAAACGCGACGGAAAAATAAATATTGTCTAGGATTCCGTCTAGATGTAGAAATTTTGTGTTAGACACACTGACTCAACAATTATTTAAGCAATAAAAGAGAGAGAGAGAGAGAGAGAGAATTCAAAGGGAGAGAATGAAGGATTATGTTTTTTTTTGTTTTTACAGTATTAAGTTTTTTCTCTTCCTCTTCATTTTATTTATTTTTTGTTTTATTATTGATAAATGACACATAAGCATAGATAGTGGAATGTAGATAGAACCCATTAGAGATCAATTTCATGTTTGACCGTCCATTCATTGAATTTCAATGATCCCATAGATTACGAGTCCATATACTTGAATATTTACGTATATAAAAGGATTAATAGCAAAAAAAAAAAAATCCCACTAGAAATTTTTCCATCTGCCATATACCCTCTTACCTATTGAAAATTGCAGAAAACCCCCCGTTTGAAACTTTTTGTGCGAAATACCCCCTTACCGTCAATATCCGTCGGATTTTCCGCTAAAAACAATAAATAAATGTCAATATTAAAAAGGAATTACTATAACTTCAGTACCCCAAACATTTTATTTTTTACAAATTGTACCCAATTTTTTTATATGTACCACCTATAATCTCAAATTTTTGAAACTTTATTTTTCATTCCACCCCTCTTCACTTCATCTTGGTCCCTACCTCAACAGTATTCAATTAAACCAAAATCAAATCTAGAAAATCCAAATAAATTTAGAACTTTAGGATACTCCTCTAAAGCAAAATCATAATACTACTAATCGTATAAATTTATACCATACGGATTCGAACTTTGCCTTTTCATTTTTGATAATATCAGTGCTCACTGGTGTGACTACACTGTACAATACGGGATTGACTTTTGGTTGGCCGGTTTCCTTGGTCTATGGATGGCTTATTGTGAGATGCTTCACCATGTTTATTGGTTTGTCCATGATTGAAATATGCTCTTCATATCCTACTTATGGGGGACTCTACTATTGGAGTGCTAAGCTTGCTGGGAACCCTTTGCCTCATGAATCACTGGATATTAAATTTAGTATTTTAGTTTTGGCGGTCAAAATCCACTGGCAATTGAAAATGCATTCAATAATTGAATAACTTTATATTCTGCACCCAAAGCCTTGAATTCTAATCTTTTTTTGTGTGTGTGAAATTTAGATGTAACTTGAATTGAACCTCGAGTCTAAAATGAGTTTTATTTTCTTGGAACCTTACAACATTTGTAATGGTGAATCCATATTGCAATTAGTGTACTAAATGTTTAATGTAAAACAGAAACTTAGAGATATAAAGATGGAGCGCAGAAAAAACTTGCTTGCAATAACATTCTGAGACTTAACAATTCACCAATTTAGGAGTTCTACACAACTTTAGGTGGTGTTGCTCAACCTTGCTTTAATTTTTATCCAACTTAGAAGTGTATGTTTATGCCTTTTCACCACTGTTGTTTGAGGAGTATCTCGAAGTTCTGAATTTAATTGGATTTTCTAGGTTTGATTTTGGTTTAATTGAGTATAATTGAAGGTGGGGAAGAAGATGAGGTTAGGTGAGGCGGGGTGGGTGGGTGGGTGGGTGGGTGGGCAAGAAAATAATTTTTTAAAGATTTGGTATTGTAGTTAGTACATATAAAAAATTTGGGTACAATTTGTAAAATAATAATAAGTAAAAAATTGGGCAATGAAATTACAATAATTTCTTTTTAATTTTTCGCATTTTTTTACTATTTTTAATGTCAAATCTGACGGATCTTGACAGTAAATTGCACGAAAGGTAAGAGGATTTTTTTACGATTTTCAATAGATATGAAATATATTGCAAATGAAAACGTTTTTAGAGGGTTTTCTACTATTAATCATATATAAAAAGCCCCTGTAAAACTATTGCAAGACTATTTTTAACCAGAAAAGCTACTTTGAAAAATTACTCAAAATGGACAAAATTGAATGACTCACAATCTTGGGCTTGAACCCATAACCGGCATAAATGATGAACCCCCTCTTAGACAGAACCACTGTTTACTGTTTTCTCTGCAGTCTTTCAATTCAATTTCAATGGCAACTGAAGACAAATCGAAGCCAAACAATGACAAGAAAAGGAAGCAATATCTTCCCCACAATGTATTCTTAACCCATTATGGTAAATAAGCTTTCTTTTCTACGAATTTGTGAAGCTAACTTTTTTTCCCTATTTCTGTTGAATATTTTAGAGACCAGTGAAAAAGGGTAAATACGCACTACGACCAGGAGTTCAGGGGTTCTTTATAACGTGTGATGGAGGAAGGGAACGCCAAGCCTCAAACGAAGCCATTAATGTTATTGACTCTGTATGTATAATTTTTCAGAAAAAAGATTAGAGAAATTTTATTTTTCGTTCCTATTTGGTGTTAAGATTTAATCTTTGGCCGTTTATATGTGAATTATTATAATTCCTTCGTGAGTCTTTTTTTGTTTGTCAATATGTCTCTTTGTTGAATATGTAGAAATTTTTGTTTTTAATTTGTAGCAGTCTATATGCTGTGTTTGTTTAACTTTAAGATTCATTAACACTGAATTGTATTGTAGAATGGAAGAGAGAATTTAAGAGTGATAACTCATTATAAAAAAAACTGCAGTCCCTTTTGGTGTTTAATTATTTTACTTTTAACTCCAGGCCATGAAGTAAGAAGTGCATTGATTATTTTTCTTCTTGTTTTTTATTTTCTTTGTTGGGAGCTGGAATGAAGTGAAGTCACACTTACACTTAAATTTTGTTTGTTTTTTGGGACAGTTCTATGAAGAGCTTGTAAATGGGACAGAGACAACAATCGAACAAGCAGAATTATCTCAGAAGCCCTTAAATAAAGTAACCAAATTTACATACTCTGATTCCTCCAGCAGTGATGATGATGACAATGATGAAGATTCTGATGATGATCATCACGAGGATGAAAGTAATGTACGGACGAAGGAGGAAGAAAACAAACCCGCCATTGCAACAGGCATTGTTGTAAATAATGAAAATCTTATAAAAGAAGAATCGGGGAGTCAAAAAGAGGATGACATGTCGAGTGAGAAGGAAGCACAAGAAAATAAAGAGAAACTGACAGCCAAGAAGTTGAAGCTGTTGAGCCACCGGCGAAGAAACAATGTACAGAAAACGATGCATTTGAATGTCGAAATGGCATATATAATAAGGTGGAAAAGAAATCTGTTGATAGGCTTATTGAAGATGAGCTTGCAGAATTGGGAGATGGGAGCAAGGTTAGTTGAAAAGCAGTTTCCAGATCCTTCACATGCTCAGTACAAATTAATGTCATTCTACATCATTTATTATCTCATTTCTCGTGAAACTGTTCATTTCTTGTCAATTGTTTACTTATATCAATGCTCCAGAATTTACTTTCTCTGCATTTCTTTTCTTGAAACATGACAATTTTCTCACATACACAGTTTTTGTGTTATTGTTTCTAGGAAGTCGATGAATGTAAGCATATAAGTTCTTGTTCTATATTCGGCATTTTATTTCGTAAAATTAATTTTCTTATACTGAATTTTGATATATGATGATGCAGTCTTCTAGTGGTCATGCATAACTTATTGCTGTTCTCTTCAAAACAGAGGCGCTTCAGCAACCTTGAGTCAGGTTGTAATGGTGTTGTCTTTGTGCAAATGCGCAAAAGAGATGGAGATCCCTGCCCAAAAGATATTGTCCAGCACATGATGACGTCTCTGGCTTCAACTAGGAAACACGTGTCAAGGTTCATTTCTCAACAACTCTTTTTGTCTCAATTAACCTCTCGAAGAATCGTTTTATTATTTATTACATTAAAGGAATCCAACATTCGTCATCTGCGGACTAAGAATATGATGGATTTAACCAGGTTTTTGATGAGAGTTCTTCCAATTGAAATAACATGCTATGCATCTGATGAGGAAATCAGGAGAGCAATCAAACCAGTTATTGAACAATTTCTTCCCGTAGAAACTCATAACCCGCTTAAGGTAAATACATTACCATTATGATATTATTGGCATAAAAACATAAAGATGCACACATATCCTACTTCTACCTGATGGTTTTTGTTTCAATATGGTCAATATATTAATGGATTTAAGAGCACTCTTTTTTCCTTTTGCCCTTCTCTCGAGGGATTTTTTTGACATCTATAGATAGATTGCAGTTTGACTTTACACTTTATATTTGTGTGTGATCTTCTTCTTCTCATTAATTTGATTTCAGATTCGTAAGGCGAAATCCTTCTTGACTTTGAGAAAGAAGGGCATTCTATTATTAGTAATGGTGTCTTAACCTATCTATGTGATATAGTGAGACATAACTAACTGGTCGGGTTGTTTCTTAAAAATATGGGCACTAGATCCGGAACCCGTGTGGCGAACCATGGGATGGGCAGTCTACCACAACCCTCGGGCACTTTACGTCAACACGGGGTCGACCATTGCCACGAGACCGCCTACCACATCCCC
>CAIGRP010096319.1:0-18569 GCA_903798385.1 Fraxinus cuspidata | reverse complement strand
GTATATTACAAACTCTTGAATACTCAACTCAATATCAAAGCTCTTAGGACTTCTCCTAGAGACGAAAGTCTTCTAGTCGAAGCTAATCCTTATATATATATATTTAAAGTGTTTATGTCCAAAGTTGATTGGACCTATGGCATAACACTTGTATGCATATCTATCTATATATTTACCAGTACAAAAGCTCGAAAAACGTCATGCTAGGTCAGGGGGATCATATTCTTGATAATGGCATTGATTCCACCCCTCAAAGCTAACTTATATTGTACAAACAAAGACAACTCTTATTAAACCATGGTTTGATTCTCAATTTATATAAAAAAAAAAAAAAATATATATATATATATATATATTTTTTTTTTCAATCACATTCTTCAATAACATAACATAATACAAAACCCAAAAACTTTTCTTTCATTTTTAACCATACATTCTCCATCAAACCTACCATTCCAAAATGCATTCTACATAAAAAAATAAGGCTCAAACAAATGTGCGATGAACAAAGACAAATCCTTTACTAGACGATGCATGCCACAAACGACAATCATGTTGAAGGGATGAATATAAATAAACAAATTTCTTCACTATATGATAACTTGAGCTTTAAATGAGGTGATTTGACTCGGTACAACTGGGAAAAATCTTATTCTAAATAGAACAATAAAAGGACACAAAATTACAATTATGTTAAAAGATATAAATAAAATAAACGTCTTCATTCTATAATAACCTTTATTTAAGAAGATGAGGTGATTCACTGTAATATCATGAGCATTGAATTAAAGTACACACACAAACATTTCGATGTAGTTCAACACTGACAACTCAAACAATTGCATCTATTTCCAAATGTGCCACAGGCTGCCTCTGCTTCTTGAGGTATGGTGTATGCAGTTTCTGCCAACTGCAACCGTACAAGTTGATTCAACGAACATAACTGAAAAAAGCATCCTCAGCTCAGGCACGCCTTAACTTGTATAGAGCCACCATAAGGAGAATTGAAAAAGCATGGTGGTCTGCAGCTGATGCTGGATGAGTGGGGAGGGACTTGAATAATTGTTATCCTTTTTCCTGGAATCGATGAAACATATAAAATACATAAAAATGAAATCCGCTATGGGGAAAGATTAATAGACAACATCAAAGAAAGACTGCAGCAAGTACCTGCAGCACAGATTGTCTCTGAGTAAGAGGTTAATGAAACCTCATCAGAGATGCTGCAATCTACACGCTATAGTGAACTACCTGTGAAATGACCACCAAAAATACACGACTCGACTTGGGTACCAAATAAATCAGTAAATCCATGCCTTATTGCACACCATTTCTGAAAGGTGTGCTATATTTAAAACAGGATATCCCAATTTCACAAAATGCACATTACTCCTGGACTCCAATTTTTCACAATTCTCCCTTGTATTCATTTGACTGAAGAAATAATAAGTAGAATGTGAAAGTTTGTCCCAACTACCAGAAATTTCATCAAATATCGTCAAATCTACCTCGTTTCAGGGATTTTGTGAAATCCCCACCCTCCGTTGGTTGGGTAAAAATGTAATCTAAGCCTTGTGCAGAATTATTTCCCAGGTTTACATTAACCTCATCGCTGTTCACCTGTATTAATCATGCTTAAATTATAAATGCTGGAGAATATCATAAAATAAGGACCAAAGGAATATCTTCCACAAATATAAAGGTCATCAAACACAAGTTTATCAAAATCTTAATAAGACATGTCAGTTTAAAGCTACTTATTGTGACACAAGGAAGAGTTACATTATAATAAGTAACTAGTTTACTAAAAACTGAGAAATAAAAGGAAAATATCCAAAAATGTTTGGAATTTGAAAATTTACTTAAAATAATTTTTACTTAGTTTTAAGCCTAGCTAAACATTTTCTTGGCCATATTCTTGTGGGGCCTTACCATTTGAAGTACATCCAAACAGCCCTCTTGTCTGTTAGATCCATCAGGCAGAACAGGATGCTGACTCAGACCAGAAGCAGACGGATTCATACCAGAAAAATCGCCTCTAAAGCCGACATAATCCATATTACCAGGGAAGTATGGCACAAATAAGTTCCCAATCGATATTTCTTCAGTTGCATTAACTTCAGGACAGAAATCCAGTGGAGCTAAAAGATCATTCAGTTCTATATATGCTACATCATTTTGTAGAAGCATTTGGTTCATAAGATGGCCATCTTCCTGCATGCCAGTGGTATCAAATCCACCTTCAGTCATCTAATCCCAATTATCCAGGTCACTAAATCCGTTGCATATATCGTTTAAACTGGTACCCGGTAAGGATGCATTGTTCACATCGTCGTTATCATGATACTGCTTTTGTGGAAAATAAAATTTTCTCAACATATATTTAAACTAATGCAGGATAAAGAAAATACAGATAGAACTCAATTTGTTCAATCAGAAACAGAGAGTCACCAGTTTAACAATTTTATAATATGAGCTACTACAGATTAGCAAGGTATAAGGAGAGAAAATGCCTTGATATCCAATTTAGCCATTTTTAAACACTGGTGCACACAAATTGAACATATATCATGCACAATCGTAGAACAATCCCCCCTGGTTTCCATCTGTCCCCTCCAATAATGGGTAGTGTTATAGTATCTTATGTAATAATAAAATAGAAGGTATTCAAACTTAAGGTCTTTAAGAAACCAAAAATGAAAGACTTCTAACAGATGCAATATACTAATTCATCTCCAAATCTACATCATAGAACACCAAATTTTTTTCATAATATCACGTTTCAATTTATTACCTAACTTCTTCTACAGTTCCCCTATCCTATCTCCAAGAAGTCTTGGTAACATTTGAATGAACGCCCAATAAGAATAAACCATGCCCAACCAGTAGTTTACTGAGCTCAACTTTATCATCTAGTAAACTGTCAGGTCATCTAACCTAACCACATCAGCTCATAGCATGCCAAGTAAAATCCCTCAAATCCAGCCCACCCTGAAGCCCCCAAAGAAGGAGGAGATAAGGATAATGTAGAAGGGCAAATATAAAAATGTCCTGGGACAAGAAAGAATGGGAAATACCCCTAGACATGGGTGGTACATGTCACATAAGATGCAGCCATAATATAATGCTTTGTCAAAAATAAATATTAATGTAAGGGAAGATAATGAGAGCAGGATGTTCCACTAGTCAACTTTAAACAAAGACATACCTCGCGATTTCTTTTCTTGCTAAAATTCAACATGCTGTGATCTGTAAATGGGGCTAGAAAATGAACAATATCATCATCCGAATCATCCAGAACCAATTCGCTAGCAGAAGGCTTGGCAGAAGATGGACCTGCTTCAACCAAAGACAATTCCGACGTACTTCCAGGAATGACCGTGCTTGTTTTAACAAAAGAACTCCTATTTTCAGGTAAAGTTGATGCAGTAACAGATGGATCATCAGATGGCAAAGATTCAGAGCACATCAGTGTTTCGTCATCATTGTCCCAATCTGCTTCATTAAATGGTGCTCCATACTGTGCTCCGTTTTTTGGGCCTGGACCATTTTTCTTGAAGACATTACAGAGCACATAAGTGTCCTGAAAAATATGGAGATTGTGAACAACAATTTAATCAAGGGATAAGGGAACTCTTACAACCACTGTTTCCAGTTGTAAAGGATAAACTGAGGAATTATTCAGCAACAATATCATAATTCCATCTCAAATAGACATTAATTGGAAAATGAAAGGACCTTGCAAAAGGGAGTAAAATTGCATGAGAATTTTGTGCAGAAGTATTCTACAGATTCTAGCAAACATCACTCAGAAGATAGCAGAGGGGAGAATCACACGTGCTGCATTAAGATACACTCAGCATTTAAAGTACAGAAAAGGAAGCCAAACACAAATTTTTTCAATAGCCTTTTCAAACAGAACATAAACTCCAACCTGGAATTAGCCACATTCACAACATCAAGAAGCATTCATGTGTATACAAAATAGAAAAGCAACTTGGCAAAAAAACTTGAAACATTGGATATAAATGCAAAAATTTGCATTCATTCTAAATTTTTAATTCCTATACGGTATTATATAGATGAGAGATGTTCAGACACAAAAAAATCTCAAAGAAGATCCAGAGAATCTTGCAGAAGAGTGGTTGGCTAATCATAATGATAGTATCTTATTATCCACTTATCCTTCCTAAAGATGCATTGAAAATTCAAAATAAAATACCTGAATTCCTGCTTCAGCCAACTGCTTGTCTAGTATCCTGAACTCATGGATAACCCAATCAGTTCTTTGCCCTTGGGGTGCATGACCGAGGTGAAAAATCAAGGTTTTCACCATTCCCACAATGTTGTTATTGTAAAAAACAGGTCTATCTTTCCCTGTGGTTTTCCAGTATCCATTTTCAGTACTGCGCTTCACTCTAACCCCACTTGCATACCTCTTCTCCCTTGGGCAAAAGAAGAACCACTCTAGATCCTTACTTTTCAAGCAAGATTTATCTGGAAGGAAAAAGCGAAGTACATAAAACATAAAAGTGTGTAGACAAGGCACAAAAGCATATAGAGACAAAAACTATATCACTTCTATGGTGTCAAACAAAGACAATGTATCACTTATACTCATATTGACATAAATGATGCTTGCAAATGGTGATAAAATTTGCTAGTAGCTCTGGATTATGTAGAAGTATTTGAGAACATGAGTGCAACATAAATTTAAAAGTTGACTAGTGAAAATTGCTAGATAATGATTATAACAGCTGCAGATAAACCAATAAAAATAAACGTACCTGGGAGTTCCCATGGAGAGAACTTATATATGTTGACCTCTGTGATAGCTTCAGAATGAAGCTTCTTTCCCATAACCTTCCGCTTAAGATAGTACATAACTAGCTCAACATCAGTTGGATGAAACCGAAATCCTGGAGGAAGAGAGATCCTACCCATTGTAGAATGACAACAGAATTCCCAGCTGTTGAACAGCTTAAGAAGAATATAACCTATAATATATTCGTACACCTTAATCTATCCACACTAAAGACTTCTCCACGAGAATAAAAAGCAGCCTGTGCCGAAGAAGTAGGCAAAGAACATGTATATGCACCAAAACCCCCAAAACAGTAAACCTCTATTGTCAAGTCCAATGCCGAAACAACAACTTTTGGAAGCACCAAAGCCTCCCCCGGTTCATGAAGCAGAAAGCACCACACACAAACCACTGATGTTTCTTGCAAGAATCAAAAGACATCTGGTGTGCAATACCAACCCTGAATTTTTCACATCATCATAGTTACCCACTTCATATCTATGATCCTTGCACCATAAGCTCAGATATATAGAAACAAAGCCCACTTTAGAAGTATCCAAACAAATTTCTAAGTTCAACTGATCCCAATACAATGAACTAAATATAAAATATTTGGACTTTGATCAAATTTGAATAGACCGTGTAGAAAATCAAGAAATTATGGCTTCAGAGATTTAAAAACTTTAAAACCCAACCAGATAAAAAAAAAGCATCAAACTAACAAAGATCAGGGAAAAAGAAAACTTTTTCAGCAATACTAACTCGATAAACCAGCCAAACAGCTGCAGGCGCCTCGATATCTATCATCATTTTAGTTCAATGAAAATAATTATTACAACAAAAAGAAAGAAAAGACACGTTTAGCTGAACCCATGTACGAAATAACAAAACAATAAAAACCAATCTAAACTGATATTAACGCATCGATTTGAACTCGCATTCAAACACAAAGAAGCTTCAGAACGTTTCTACAAAGTCAAAGCTAATACCAGAATCAAAACTCCAAAAACCCATATCGTTCATTTCAAAATTGGTCAAATCAACAAAACAATAAAAGATCAAATGAAAAGAGTTTTCATAATTCATAAACAAAGAAACTTGCCTAGAGGGGAGAGGAGAGAGACGACTCGAAGACAATGAATTTGGGGGTTTAGTGCGAGCTGGGCCTTGGGTTTATATAGAGGAATTTGGGGGTTTAGTGAGAGATAATGAAGAGAGTGGCATCGAAGTTACTGTGCATGTGGCCAGGTACCTTGGAGGAAAGCTTCTTTGATAAGCCACGCTTCACCCGCTACTTTGGAACTCATTTTGAAAAGCCACGCTTCACCGCTATATTTGTATTTATTTTAACGGGGTTTTAAAATTAAAGCCATGTTTGTTGTACATTAAATTTTTCATTCTCATTCTTCTACTCATTTTCAACCACACATTCTTCAATAAAATAATATTTTCCATCACATCAATAACTTTTCATTATTTTTTAACCACATATTCTTCATCAATCTACTATTCCAGAATTCATTCTTTCAAAATAATGTGGCTCAAACACACCCTAAATTTTTATAAATTTTTGAAATATGTGACTGAAAAGTTGTAGGATCGTAAAAAATTACTTTTCACGAAAAGAGTTAACAAAAAATCTAAATCAAACCGGTCATAAAAATGCAAAAAATACTATGTCCTCTTTTGATCTTCATTTTTTAAAATTTATTATTTTTCAAATCCATTTTTAATAACATGTTCTCACAACAAAATGATTTAACATTTAGGCTATGTCTGATAGCCCTTTTTTTTCCATGGAAAATGAAAATGGTTGTTTGATTGGTTTTGTTTACCATGGAAAACTAATTCCACCCCCCCCCCCCCCCCCCCCCCCCTTGCCCCAATTGAAGGAAATGAAGTTGGGAAAATGGTTTCTACGTTGGTTTTTTTTTTTTTTGACAATGGACACAAAATTTATCACCAATTGTAATAAAAAAAATAAAAAATAAAAAATCCCTAGACAATTTTCATAAAAAAAACAAAGTCAAACGAACACCAAAAGATCCAAAATTTAAATATTTTCCACGTGAGAAATTATACCAATCAAACACAATTGATTAATAATTCACAGGAAAATAATATTAGGCAATTTAATTCCCTAAAATTCATTTTCTTTCCACACAAATTCCACTCTTACAATCAAACGGACCTTAGATTCATAAAATTTCCTACTTTTTCTATTTAAAAATTTCCAAACAAGGGCAATATTGGATAATAAAATCTTGAGACACTTTCAATGTATATTCTGCAAAATTTCTTGGAACGAAATATTATTTGAATACTTTGAAAAGTACTAGAAATTAAAAAGTTTAGTTACGAGTTATAATAATTTTTTATTGGTAAGTTTGGGAATAAATATTTTATTTAACGATAAGAATTAGTTTACAAAACTAGCTTTTTACTTAGCATATGTTTGGCTTCTAATTTTTTAAAAATTCATTTTAAATCACACATTTTCCTATGAAATAATATTACATGTAAATCAATTTTTTTTTTTAACCATACATTCTCCAAAAATCATTATTCTAAAACTCATTTTTCCTAAATTTTCATTAAATAAGGATTTAAAAGGTTGAAAAAATGAGTTGAAGGATCAAATTAATTAATGGTAAAAGATAGTTGGATGATTAAATTTGAATTTTAAAATAGATAAAGGATCAAATTGATGTTAAACAATAGTTGATGACCAAATTTGAATTTCTCAATAGTTTAAGGATTAATGTTAAAGTTTAGAATTTGTTATAGTTGATAGATGACATTGATTTTAGTCTATGTTTGGCCTCCATTTTTTCATAAATAAGCTTATATTTGGCTTCTATTTTTTCAAGAGAGATGCCAGGTGTATAGAAAATTGTTTACAGAATTTTAACAGGCTTCTACTTCATAATTTTTCATTTGTCCTTAGCTAAAAACATAAAAAATGTACCATATATGTGTTGCCAACAAGACACCTATAAGGTGTGTGTGAACCAATACCCCCGCACAAGGGTAGTTGTTCTTTGTTCAAAAACTCATTTTTTTAAAGATTCGTTTTTAATCACACATTTTCCTATAAAATAATTTACACATAATTAATAATTTTTCTTTATTTTTCAACTACACATTCCAACAAAACACTATTCCAAAATACATTTTGGCCAAAAAATGAGGCTCAAATAAGGGAATATTACCCATAAATTGAAAACTTTTCGTTATTTTTTAACTATACATTTTTTTAAAAAAATCACTATTTTAAAACTCATTTTTACCCAAATTTTCATTAAATGAAGCCAAAACAAGGGCTTAAACTATACTTTGAAGACCAAATTCATATTTCATTAAAGTTGAAGGATTAAATCATTGTTAAAAGATAGTTGGATGAACAAGTTCAATTTTTCAAATAGTTGAAGATGAAATTGACGTTGAAGGATAGTTGGATGACCAAATCAGATTTCCTAATAGTTGAGGGATAAAATTGATGTTAAAATAAAGTTGGATGACCAAATTTGGAATTCTCTAATAGTTGAAGGATGGAATTAATATTAAATTATAGCTCCCTGCCAAATTCAAACTATCTATTAATTTCATTTCCATCCTTTAACTATTAGAAACTCCGATTTGGTCATCCTCCTTTCTATTAACAATCAGTTTCATACTTCAGCTATTGAGAAATTATAATTTGGTCATTCAACTACACTTACCATCAACTCCATCTTGCACTGTTCAAAAATTCAAATTTCATCATCAAACTATCTATTAACTGATTAACATCATTTCCATCCTTCAACTACTAGAAACTCCAATTTCGTCATCCAACTTTATTTTAACATCAATTTTGTCCCTCAACTATTAGGAAATTTGATTTGGTCATCCAACTATCCTTCAACATCCATTACAACCTTCAAATATTAGGAAATTCTAATTTGGTCATGAAACAATACTTTAACATCAACTCTATCAACTATTGGGAAATTCCAATTTGGTCATCAAAATATTCTTGAACCTCAATTGTATCCTACAACTAATAGGAAAACCAATTTGGTCATCCAACTATCATTTAACATAAATTTAGTTCTTTAACTATTTAAAATTCAAATTTGTTCATCCAACTATCATTTTAAATTAGTTCCATCCTTCAACTATTTGATACTACGAATTAGGTCATCCAACTATACTTTAACATCAATTTCATCCTTTGACTTTTAGGAAAATATAATTGGTCATCCAATTATAGTTTAACATCAATTTCATCCTTTTACTTTTTAGGAAAATATAATTTGGTCATCCAACTATAGAATATTAATTTCATCCTTTAACTACGAGGAAACATGAATTTGATCATTCAACTATACTTGTATCAATTTCATCTTTAACTTAACTCGAATTTGGCTATCCAACTATACTTTAACATTAATTTCATCCTTCAACTATTAGAAACCTCGAAATTGGTCCTCTAACTATATTTTAACATAAATTGAATCATTCAAATATTAGAAAACTTGAATTTGGCACCCAACTATACTTTAACATCAAATTCATCCTTAAACAAACATATGTTTAATATTTTCGACCCCAAAAGTTGGAACCAATTTCAATTGGAGTAATGCTATTTACAGTCGCTCACCACCGTAAGTAATTATACACGTATAGAACAATTTTCACATACACAGAATTCCATGTGGCACGGATTGATTTGCAGATGGCCAGGAATTCTTTCACAGAATTCCTGTATTTGGGAATTTTTTCACCATCTTAGACTCGATAATAAATGATTAGATGGATTAACGCGGCTCTTTCAACTTTTATCTCTCGTCATATTCTTGTCTGATTGAGGTGGTACAAGGATAAATAAGAAACCTCAACGTTCTTAACTGAGATGCGAGTTGAGAAACAAAAATAGTGTTAACAGTTAAAATCAGAGATCTGTAACGAGTGAGAAACAATAATGGTTCACTACCGGCGCAATTCCCATCTCAGAAACCCCTTCATCTGTAATAGAAAGCCCTCTTTTTTATCAATCACAGTCTACGCCATTCTTCTATTTGCTCTGTCAGTCTTCGTTTTCATATTATCCAGCAAGGATATCTTGGAAGATGAACAGAAAAAACCTATACCCTTGTTAGATAAATTCAGACCTGAACAGGTGCGTAATCTTCTTCTTCTTTCTTTCTTTCTTTTTTCCCTTCCGGTAAAGATGGGCTGTTGCAATTTTTTGTGTAAGTTTTGGATTGGATAATGTTAAAAGTCTTGGTTGTGGTGAATCTCAGAAATGGGTTTTGCTTTTTATGCATCATCTTCGATCTGGTTTCGGAATCGTAACTCTCTAGCTTGAAATCTTCAAAAAAAATTTAGTAATATGGAATGCAGTTTTTTCCTTTTCTCAGTAGGTATAATTTTGTACTTCAAATTTAAATTGTTAAATTTAATTGATAATTCAAGAATTTTGTTGAATATCTCGGTACATAGATGTATAAAAGTAGATTTTTCTTGCGGGAAAGTACTCGATAGTTTCATAGGAAGACATGTAGATTGAAATTATATGGATTCAGAGGTCGTGAAAAGAGGCCGTGAAAACCGTGCAAATCTGCATACTGCATATTGAGAATATATCCTTTTTTTTTTTAATTATTATAATAAGAATCTTTAATTTATATCCTAGTGCTCGAGCATCCAGAAGCCAAATAAGAGGCTGAATGTGGCATATACCAGGCTACCGATCAAAAGCCTGTAGATGTGTTCATCGCCTAACAATCTTGAAATTATAATTGAATAGGGAAATAATGACTCAGGAATAAACTATTGGGAGGATAAAGTATTGAACTTTGAATGTACTTTGTAGTTTTATCAAGCATGGAACTTGCTAACCAGTCCAAGATAATCTGCAATCTGCAGTATCAGTAACTGGCAAATGACTGAATGGTGCCTGGCTTACTGTAATCAAAATATGCTGTAAACATAACTAACATATCTCTAGAAGTGGACAAAAATTATGTAGCAAATTGTTGTTTAGACCAAGACTGACCACAATTCAGTGAATGACTGCTCTGTTATCTTTTCTGGTTTATTCTTTGCAGCTGGGAGATGATAAACTTTGGGAAGCTTCTTTTAGTCATGGTTTACGCCCATGTGCCAAGCCAACCTCTAAATATAAAGGTGATTGTCCTGCAACCTTCTGTCCCTCTTTACATTCCTCTTTTTTCTCTCAATTAAACATATTTCCTCGAGACCTCAATTTACATTTTCAGTGGGCCAAGTCTGGGATCGCTATATAACAGTCAGAAGTAATGGGGGATTAAATCAAATGCGCACCGGTGTAAGTCATTTTTGTCAATTTCTTATTTCTGTTATTTCATTTATTTATATCTTGTCACATATGACCATTGTATATACAAAATTGATTCTAATGCTAACAATACACTAAACTAAAATTTCTGAGATGAGCTTTGAACCCAAAGCACAGATGAATTGACCGAAATTCCACTTCAGATGAATGCCTCAAAATTCGGTTTCCCATTCTGGGATCTTCCACCCTTACCGATTCACATTAAGGATCAAGCTGTTTGTCCTCACACCCAATACCACCTGTTTGGTCCAATAACATGCAAAAACTCAATAAATAGATAAAAAAAAAAATGTTAGCATGTATATTGACACACTAGGCCCCGATTTGAGACCCATTTTTTGATGGAAATGTATTTTGAAAATAGTGATTTTTTCGGATAATGTGTGATTAAAAAATAGGGTAAGTTTTTTGGTTTACATGTAAAATTATTTTATGGAAAAATATGTGGTTGAAAATGAGTTTTGAAAAAATGAGTTGAGAGAAAAATGGGGCTCAAACAAGAGCTAGATGTGCATCACCTTTTATATTCTCTTTTCTGCAACTTTGCTCCTTTTGTCCATAATTAAATATCTTGATTTAATTTACTTGGAATTTTATACTAGAGTTGAAAATATGGATACTTGATGAGATGTAACTTTTCATTTAACACTCCAAACTAATGGCTAAAAATTCTTACCAATCACATCATATACTTTAAACAAGAGAGTTTTTCGAAAGAAAATAACTACTCTTGGCGAAGTGATTATTATTAGCATACATATAAGGTCTTTCACTTGTGGACAGAGGAAGGGACCAATTCACCTTAGATTTTGTTTTTATATGAAGTTTTGACGAGTATAATACTCGTAGAAAGCAACTGCTAAGTCCCTCCTCCTGGAGTCTGAGAAAAGAAGTCCCTAATATGGTCTATTTTCTGTTCGTGGTGGTGAGACATGAAGTGATTACCTCTATCAGAATTGTCAATTCCATTCTGCCAGAATGAATGTTTAATGTAAATTATTATTAGTAACAATATTATTAATGTTATATGTTAATTACTTTTACCGTCTTGTTGTATATAGATAGCTGATATGGTGGCCGTAGCACGTGTAATGAATGCTACATTAGTAATTCCTCAGTTGGACAAGAGTTCATTCTGGCAGGATACAAGGTCAGTTCCTGTACTGCATTGCTTTTGCCACTTCTCTCTCATTTTCATACTTGCCCCCCCTCCATATATGTATGTGCATGCACGTGTCTGCGTACGCGCGTGGATTTATCATAAGTGCTGTTTATTTTACTATCATAAGTAATTGTTCTTGCTTATTTTGAAATTTGGTTCAGTTTAATATTTATTTGAGATTTAGAATTCAATTTTTATAGTATCTCTACTCTAATGTGTTCATATGCAGTACATTTTCTGATATATTCGATGAACTTCATTTCATTAAAACTTTACAACAAGATGTGAGGATTGTGAAGGAGCTTCCAAAAGAATTACAAAATGTTCCTCGAATCAGGAAGCACTTCACTTCATGGTCTGGTATGAGCTACTATGAGGAAATGACGCAACTCTGGAAGGATCATCAGGCAAGTTATTCTATCATGTCCTTTTACCCGAATCCACAGAAATTAATGATTATTTTATTCATTCAACAGGATTAGTATCATTTGTTGTTGTGAACATCAGTATGTGGACCTTCTAATATGCATTCATTAGTATACTACGAGATATAGGGTGGCTAAATAAGTCCCCCACCCCCCACCGCCCACAAAAAAAAAAAAAAGAAAAAAGGGATACACCTTTCCAATTATTTTAATAAATAAGAGATTGTTATTTTTATACGAATTACAAGAGAAAATGTGGATAAGTGAAACAAATATGAAAGTAGTTAAATGCAAGAAAAACGAATTGATTATAAAAAAAAAAAAAGGATAAAAGGTATATATATTCAGGAATAAAGTGCTCTGAAACTTTAAAACAAAGTGCAAACGAACACGCGGTTATGAAAAATCCTTCACGCATACGTGTTCAGCAACTTTTATAAACTTTCACTAATTTTTGTAAGTTGCTGAAAACATAAGTTAATTTGCTTGTTAAATTTGGCTGAATTAGCGCTGAAGTAATTTTTAATAATTTTTTTTTATATATTTCAGCAATTAATCCAATTTCACGATATCAGATATCACCAACAACAATAAACTAAGCAAATTTTGAATTAATTTGGGTAAGCTAAATGGATACCTTGATCCAAAGCTACATCTATGGGGAGATGCAATGATTGTTTTCCCCCAACCATAGGAGGCCATGCTAATTTTGGTGTATCTTTCTCTCTTCTATCATATTCTATTGAGATTGCATTGATTTGTCACTTTCTGAACATGAATTTAGGGATTTGCAACACATGCCATGACCACCAAAGTCGGCCTCCCCTTAATTTATCATCAATGGGTGCCACGTTATCTTGTTCGTATAATTTCTAATTTCTTATTTTCATCCGTTCCCCCCCCCCCCCCCCCCCGCAACAGTTATATTAACATCCTACTTTACGCACACTCGTGCATTTTGTCCTCTAGGGACTTGACACTCAGCACTGTAAAACAAATATATATGTATAATTAGTAGTTTAGTGCAAAGGGACTGTAAAAGCTTCAATTTTTGGCTCTTTTGCATGTTATTCAAGGGCTGCACTTCAATGCTAAAGAAATGCTACTTTAAACAACTATGCATAGAGTTCGCTTATTGAGATTTTTTTGGTGATTTGCAGTTAATTCATGTTGCAAAATCCGATTCTCGACTTGCAAATAATGATCTACCTGTCGACATACAGAGGTTGAGATGTCGTGCGCTATATTATGCTCTGCGCTTCTCTCCATCTATAAATAGGCTGGGAAAGGTCAGAACCATCTCCCGCTCCTACCATATGTTAACTGTACAAACTTGCACCATGTAATCTTGTTATCATATATCCAAAATTAGAATGCTCTTCTGTGAATAAAAATGCAGAATTGAATTACTGAAAATGGTAATAATGTATTTAACTATCTCTTGAATATACTGAGGTCCCCATGAAAAAATCAAGTTTTTCGGGAGTTCTTGAAGTACTAGTTAATTCCTAACAAGAATCTTATGTATAATTATATTTGTAAATATGACTGAGTTTATGTATTTCTGCAAATTCATTTAAGAGGTCTTCTATGGGGATTCATGTTACATTAGGTTCTGAGCATAAATGTCGGTGATACCACAGAAGCTAGTGGAGAGGTTGAGATCACGTGCAGAAAAATACATTGCTCTTCACCTAAGATACGAGAAAGACATGCTTTCTTTTACTGGCTGTACTTACGGTCTTACTGATGCTGAATCAGAGGAGCTTAGAGTAATGAGGTGAAAGACTTTTTGCAACTAATTACTTATTAACTTTTTATGCTGGCGAAGCATGCTGTGTGAAAATATTTAAGTTTCAGCTGAACCAAAGAAATTAAATTTAAGGATACATTACCAAAATTTTAAGTACACACGCTGTGCTGGCATTTTTCTTTTCAATCAGCTAAGCCACTCAATCCTCTAATTCTCTCTCTCAGGGGCACTGCTTATTTTCACAATCCCCTTACCAACACAGCTACTTCAAAACTGCATGTGCATGTGTTAATATCATGCCTATTATATTTGGTTTTGTTAGGGAGAAAACAAATCACTGGAAGATCAAGAATATCAACTCCACAGAACAGAGAATTGGTGGTTTCTGCCCACTAACTCCAAAGGAGGTTGGAGTTTTTCTTCAAGCTCTTGGTTATCCATCGTTTACCTTGATATATATTGCTGCCGGCGAAATTTATGGTGGTAATGCTCATCTTTCAGAGCTCACTTCCCGCTTTCCAAATGTAGTTTTCAAGGTTGGTCGGGTTGGATGCTTTTCTATTGGTTTTCATTGAGAAATAACTGAAGTGCTAAGTCTAGCTGTAATATTAACCAAGGTTATACCTCGTTGATGACAGGAAATGCTTGCAACCGCAGAAGAATTGAATCATTTTTCTAAGCATGCATCTCAAACTGCGGCACTTGATTATATTATCTCCATAGAAAGTGATGTTTTCATTCCATCACATTCAGGTAATATGGCAAGAGCTGTTGAGGGGCATCGCCGATTCTTAGGGCATCGGAGAACAATCACTCCAGACAGGTATTAATGTTGTTTAAACCTCATTATTATATTATTTTAAACTTCCAAATGACCTTATTCTGTTGTCTAACTGTATACAACCAATATATTCCCACAAGTGAAAGAAACTCGGAGCGCTTAAATTTTTTCTTTTCATATTTCATATAGATTTTTCATTCTTTTCTTTTCAATGAGCACAAAGAATCCTCTGTCCTTTTTTTATTCCTGAATGTGATAAAGTAAATTCTTTATTCATACTGAGTTGTCATGCTTTTAAAATTTCTCCTTTGTTTCATTTGGTTAATATTTAAACATAATGTGCAGGAAAGGTCTAGTAGAATTATTTGACAGATTGGAAGCTGGAGAGCTTCAAGAAAGTTCTCTGTCTTATCACGTGAGGAAATTGCACAAAAACAGGTGATGTATTTGCACGACTACGTTTTTCTATTCCTTTCCACTTCTCCTGGGTGCTTTGATGCAAGTCTCATTGCATGTTGAATGGAGCAGTTGAATACTTGAATTTTTTTATTCAAATCTTTCCTACTAATTTATTAGAGCCGACTTGGATGTTAACTGGCCAAGACCCTACTCATTTTGATTTTCTACCTGTTTCTGTATGTTTGTTTTGTCACGCATCTGTCTATTTTCCATGAAAATATCAGTGAGCTTGAACATCATTTTCTCGAAGTAATTTTTTGAAGTAGGAGAAAACATAAATGAAACCAAGGGACTTCCTGTTGAAGCATGTTTGACTTAGCTTATAAAGAAGTAAAAGAAGAAGTAAAAGCTACTTTTCACTTTCTATTACTTTTTGTTTTCAAATATGTTTGAATATGCTAGTTCTTTTTTTCTCTACTTCTAAGTAGAGAGGTTCTCACTTTGATATTAACTCTTTATCTTCAACTTTGACAAACAAAATCATTTATCACGACTTACTCATACACAAGTAAACTTGTCTGGCTTAGCCAAATATGCTCATAGATGTTTGCACTGCTGTACTGCAAAGCATTGTCACGGAGTTCTGGACAATACAATTTTGCATACCGGTTGTGTTACATTTACATAATGATTTACACACATGATGTGGTGAGATATGATTGGGTCATAATTTTTTCAACAAAAAAAAAATAAAATAAAATAAAACTTCTCCACTCTTTTTGACGCCTCATCTATATGTAAACATTTATGTAACTTAATTATGTATAAGTAACGTTATTCTTTCATACCACATGAAATTATTGTTGCATACCTCACGAAAAAAGGGAGCTGACCACCAGACACGACTAAGCCTTTTATAATTCTCGAGTATCATCAACATATATCTAGTAGCTAGCTAGTCAAGGATAGATATCAGATTATCGTTTTTCTCATTCCTAGCAATTTGCAGGCAGGGTGGACCGCGTAAAAGAGGAGGTGCCCCACCAGGGATCAAGGGTCGAGCACGATTCAGGCTGGAGGAATCTTTCTATCAGAACCCATACCCTGAATGTATATGCAGGTCCAAAAACACAATAATATGACAAAAGTTTCTATCAGGAGAATGTAGAGGAAATTGATTCTTTTCCATTTTGACCCTTTCGTGGACACACCCAGAGTTCGGATTTCTCTGTTGGTGTGAAATGTCAAATTTGATCGACCGAAAGAAGTATACGTGCGGAAGTCACCGCTGTATTGCATCAACTACTAGGAAGAATTTCTCTTTGTATAATCTTTGTACTTTAATACCCTAATCCTGATCTTTTCCCTCAAACATGTAACATGTTATATGTATGTCTCTCTTGATTCTGCAATTAAACTGACACTTTTTACTTGGCCCCGTTTGATACGCTGCCTTTTCTATGGAATTTTGTAGTTTTTGATTGACAATTTTACCCGGAAAATGTTTTCCTCCCTCTCTCACGCGCCCCTTTTCTTGGATTTGGTGGAAATCATTTTCTTTTGGTTTTGGTGGAAATTTATTTTCCAGCCTTTTTTTTTTTTGGCAATTGGAAAAAATTCTACACAATGGTAAAACTTTTTTTCCTTTTGTACTTTTATTGATAATTTTCATACAAAACAAAGCAAACAAATGGTATGATAACTTTTTTTTCAAAATTTCTTTTTTTTTTGGCATTTGGAACAAATTCTAGACCTAATGGTAGAAAAAATTATCACTTTATTGGACAATTTTCATAAAAAAACGAAGTCAAATGGACATCAAACTTTCAACATTTTTTAGGTGGAAAATTATTCTAGTCAAACACAATTAATTACAATTTCATGTAAAACAATTTCTAGACAATTTAATTTCCCGTAAAACATTTTCTTTTCACTCTGCAATCAAACGGACTCTTAGGGTTTTGATTGATTAGTTCAATTTTGTGTTCTGTTTAGTTCGGAAACAATTATAAGAACAATTTAAACGCCATTGGATTTGTCAACAAAGATCAGTTTCTTGGTCACATACAGATACATTTAAATTATGGAGCACAAGATTTTATCAGACTACAAGTAAAAATAAGAATATTAATGAAATAAGTTACATTTAAAAATTAGTTACAAGTTTAACTTATTTTTAAACCCAACCAAATGTTACGTGTTTTCCCGTCACAAATGCCAATGAGCTCCAACTTGTTATGCGGTATTCATAATCATAGGGAACATGCAAGTCCAAAGATATAGTATGAACAGTAGATAGATTGTTCAAATCTTTATATATTTTTGTCAAAAAATTCCAAGAATCCAATAATTTTGAGGACCCAAATCCTGTCGGTCCTTGAAAACATATGTTAAGAAACTGCGGTTTTAATAAAAATATTCCAAATACAAAGTTACATTGAAAGAGTGTAAGTGATCCGTGAGACTATTTTGGTTGCTTGAAAGCTTCCAAATAGAACTAATTCATGGAGGCTTTCTTGCCAAACAGACCCTTCCAGACAATTACAAGACAACAAAAAAAAAATCTCAATTTGTAGTACATGTTCATACTAACCACATCAATGAAGTCGAAAGCCTAGTGGGATTTTAATTGTATATAGGATCCATGTGTGAATGTTTGACTCTTATACTAAGATTTAGCAATGAATCGAACGTGATATTAGTTTGACCAAAATTTATTGAAACAACTTAATTAGATGCCGATGTTTACTTTTACTAAACCTACCAACGAATTTGAGAGAGAAAACTCCAAATTAATCTAAAACAAGATTTACTCTGTTATTATTGCACACGAAATCTATAAGTCTTTCATCGTTAGTAATGCATTGAAAGGAGTGATGTA
>CAIGRP010096318.1:0-20819 GCA_903798385.1 Fraxinus cuspidata | reverse complement strand
AGTTGGACGCTTTATGTTGATAAAATTGCATTGTTCTTATGGAATTTGTTTGGATTATGAAAATGAGAACAACGGTATGTTTGGTGCATATTGAACTTGATGATGTAGATGACTCATTTGTGAATGCTAATACTGAGACTCTTCCTGATCATAGAAACGAGTCACAAGTATTGTACATTTGATTGCTAGTTCAAGTTTTCTCAGTACTTTGAAATTTCGGACGAAATAATTAGAGATTATATACTTACAATAGAAGAATTTGTTAATTATTAACATGATATGATTGTCATTTCAAGACATTCTGTATGGGCATTTGAACCAGGGCTTAGTAGTCCGACGATGAAATCATTGGACTCTATGGTGTGATTTGTTCACAATGAATTTTACCTTTTGAAAATAGGACTCGAAGGGTTATACATGTTGAAAGAACAAAATGTTATTTTGCCTATTCCAACATATTGACGATTACATGAGTGCTGACTTGTGGAATGATGATGAGGGCATATTGTTATTGAATCGTGATTTGCTTTCATAATTGTTACTTGACTCAATAGTGTGATTTTGACTTTTCGATAAATTTTGTTGGAATTATTAGATGTATCTTAATTGATTAAGAGTTGACCTAATTAAAAATATCTATTAGAGCTCGAGTTTTATGAGTCCGGTTAGATCCTTCTCTTGGCTCTAATGTAAGTTTGAGACTTGATTGACCTATTCAAAAGAAATTGTGCAATTATGAAACCTTATTAATTTTGTAATTGTATTAACTTTGATTAAAAAAAAAAAATGAAATAGTACTCCCAATTGTACTCATGTAGATAAGATTGCAATCTTGTACGTAATAGGAGTAGCACTCCTAAGATCCTGTATGGTTTAATCCCTCCCCTTTGGCCCATTGGTATGCTTTTGAAAAGTTAAAAGGTATTTTTAAGACCAAAAGCTTTTTTTGGAGCCGTTTGGCTAGTTTTATTAAAGTACTTATAGTTAAAAGAGTTTTTAGAGGAAGTTAGTTTAATGTGAATTCTTCTAAAGATACTTCCTATATAGGAGACTCTTTTAAAAATTAATTTCAAATAAGAATTAAAGTACCTTTCTCCAAAAAAATTTCTACAAGAAGTAAAAGCAAAAATAAAAACAAAAGACACGTCAAGATGCCTCTTTACTTTGTATCCATTGTTATTCATTTGGAAGGCAAAGATCTTTTCGCTTGGCACGTATGGTACATAGTCACTTCGAAACATTTTCTATAAGCATTTGAGCTTGAGCTCAGTAGCCCGACGATGGAATAATTGGACTCTATGGTGTAATTTGCTCACAAGGGAATTACCTTATGAAAATGGGTCTCGAAAGGCTATACATGTTGAAAGGACAAAATAGTCATTTCGCCTATTCTGACATGTTGACAATCAAATGGGGGTTGACTTGTGAAATCATGATTGGAAGATATTGTTATCGGATCATGATTTGCTTTCGTAATTGTCACTCGACTCGAGAATGTAATTTCAACTCTGGTAAAATGAGTCGAGATTAATAAATGTTTATTTGGTCAAGAGTTGGTCCAATTAGAAACGAATAATGGAGCTCGAGTTTTATGAGTCTGATTAGATCCCTCTTTTAGTTCTATAGGTGTAAGACTTGATTGTCCTACTTCAATAAAGTCTCAACAAAATTATGCAATTATGTAGATAGGGTTGCATTATTGTAGTAGCACTCCTAAGATCATGTATGCTTTAATCCTTCCCCATTTCTCCTTTGTATCCATTGTTATTCATTTGGAAGGTAAGGTAAATAAGTCACTTTCTTTTCTCTAGTAGTTTTTTTTTTTTTACTATCAATAAAATAAATATCTTGTGCTTGGATTTTCATGCTGAAATATTTTTCAAAAACTAAAACGCCATTTTACTTAACAAGAATAAGGTTGGGCTATTGAAGTTTGGTATAACTCAATCGTTCGGCCCAAATAGTTAACGTGCTTAAGTGAAAGCCCATTTGTCCATTTCTGACCATGAATGCAGCGAACAATTATGCCTAGTTCTATAATGATTTTTTCTAAATATTTTGATAGTAGAGATGAAAAAAAATTCTTTTATGTTTTTTTCTAAAATTTTATTCTTTTCATTTGGAATAGAAAAATATCTATTTCAACTTCATTAATATTCTTAAATAAAAGTAACAGACCAATTTGAATTGGGAGCTTGGGATATGCTAGAGAAATGCATGTAAAATACCCATAGAACGATTTCAAGTCGGAGAAATGTTAAAGTTCGAGTGCTTAGTAGATTATAAGATCTTAAAAAATCGTACAAACGATATTCTGAAGCATAAAATCAATTTGAGCAGTGGCAAATCTTATCTTGCACCGATATTATTGCACCATACTAAATACATGGCAGAATGGAAGGTAAAAGAGGGAATAAGTACGTAAATAATGAGTTGCACCACCTTTGCGTCAAGAAAGTAGTTGAGATCATGATAAATAATGCATATGGTTTATTATAATGTATTCTGTATGGATATATATGCATTTGGTTTCAATAACTGTAGCGAATAGTATCCAAAATCAGGATACTTAGGAGAGTGCACCAAATTAAATGTCTTACTTGTAATGCACGCGTAATCAAGTAGCATGCATGCATGCATGCATGCAGATGAATAATGGTTTCAAAATAATGTCGTTTTCAAAATAATGTCGTTTTCAAAATATTATTAGTTTCTTTTGCACGTTCTATAGTTGGGGCTTCTAGCTTGAGTTTCTGTGATTTTTCTTATTTTAATTGAAATTTTGATTTGTACTAGATTTGATTATAAACTTCTCAGACTTTATAAATATGACAAAATTTGAAATTATTTCATAAATGAATATCCGTCTATTAATTTTTTTACAGTTGAGCGGTTTTTTTTAATAAAAATAATTATATTGTTAGATTTATTCTTTGAAACTGATCTGTAGATTTTTAACGTCAATAAATAATTTCTTATTCAATTACATAGTCAACAGCTATATTAATAAACACTAGAGAAATAATATTTGTTGATAAATATTTTAAATTTTAATGAGAAGACAATATAATGTTTAAAAATTAATTAAATGTAATCGTTAACATAAAATACTTTTAGTCGCGAAGTCCAAAAAGATTAAAGAAAACATGTGAACGTAAAAGGGGGCAACATATATATAGAAAGGATTAACTGAACCAACTTGAAAAGTAATACTGTTTTAAGTACTTCACAAAAATAAGGGCATACCTTAGATTTGACCGTAATAAATATGGATTAGATCTATTAATTTTATGGACAACTATCCCACAAATAAAAGGACATTTTTAAACATATTTGATACATAATTATTGATTAGTTACTAGTGTTTAATACAGTGAACAAAATTTTAAAGTACACTTTATCATAATTATCTAATTTACGAGATCAACATATTGTAATTAGACTCCATTGTGATATACAAAATTGGTTGAAGCCCCTAGGAAGGCTGAATAAAATAAAGGTGAGACCCTTGCTAAGAGAGCGAGCATGTTGATGTGGTTGAAGCCAGTAGTAAAGTTGAATAAAGCAAAGGTGTTGCTCTTGCTAAGAGGACGAGCTTGTTGACGTGGTTGAAACTTATAGTAAGGCTGAATAAAGCAAAAGGCAAGACCCTTATTAAGAGGGTAAGTTTGTTGATGTAGTTGCAGCCTGTTGTAAGGTTGAATAAAGCAAATGCAATGTCCTTGCTAAAAGGGCGAGCCTCTTGACGTGGTTGAAGCTTGTAGTAAGGCTTAATAAAGCAAAGGCAAGGCCCTTTCTAAGAAGACGAGCTTATTGATATAGTTGAAGCCTGTACTAAGGCTGAATAAAGCAAATGCTAGGTCATTGCTAAGAGGGAGAGCTTGTTGACGTTATTGAAGCTGATGTACGCGTGCTGCAATGATTTTAAAACATCTCATGTTCCCAAGGCACGACAGCAGAGCAGTTTGGTGTTTTCAATACGCATATTGTGTACGTATTTATTGCGCCATGATGATGATCTGTTACAATTGACAAAAGCCACGCTATCCTTGAGTGCGTGTTTAACACAGAATTATCCGAGTCATTTATTAAAATTTCAGCAAGCGTCTTTTGGATTTAACGGGCCAGATGGGGATATAGTGTACTACTAGGATTTCATTGAAGCATATCGAATGGTGGAGCTTCTTCTTTGTTGCCTATAAAAGGAAGAACTTCACTATTTCTCACCTTTTTATCTTGCGAAAAATCCTTAAACACGTGAAATCTCAATTGCAATTTTGGGCCATCTTTACATATTTTCCGGCAACTAATTGTATTTAGACCTCATTTCGTGCGTGTTTGTGATTTGCGCAAGTAACAAACCCTTATATTTTCTTGTTACTTGCTTAAAAAGAAACTGTCAAATGGCTTCTCCATCGAAATTGAATAACAAATGAGGGGTCATCTGACAGAGATGATATGGCGATTATTTGAGCCGAGGCGTCGTGCCTCTATTGATCCCTACTGAAAAGATAATGGAGGCAGATGATGCAAGAGGGTCCCATAGATTATATTTTGAGGTGGGAGGCCTTATTGTGGATAACTTGCATAGAGGAGAGTGAACTAGAGATATAGGATCCAAGACACCATTGAGATATTTGTCCGAAGATTTGATGAGCGAGCATGTTTTCCTAAGGAGGGGTATTTTGGCATGAGCGAGACTATTCTGAGTACTCGATAAAGTTGCCTCTGCACCCTTTCTTTAGATATATACTTAGGCAGTATAACCTAACCTCTACCCAACTTGTGCCCAACGCATGGAGCCATTAGTAGTGGTCTTTCTTCTTTGGAAGGAAGTCACTCTTGACGAGGATATGTTTCCTCATGTTTTCCATAGCCTCTTCCAACCCCAGGCATTTAGTGGGGGGAGAAATGTAAGGGGTATAGTTTGAACCCTTGGGATCTGCATTTACCCTTCATTTTGGGCACTCCGACCTTAAGAAAGAATTGGAAGTTGTCTTGGTTCTGGGTAAGGGGTCGTTGGCAGATGGTGGAGGGTGATACGGTCCCATAATAAACGTGTCGACTCAGTACCATGAGTATAATAAGTTTTTATTTTCTAAGAACATGTTTATTGTTGTATTTTGGCGAGCTGTATTATTGACTTGTCTTTTATGCAGCTGCAATCAACCGCTTTAAGCTCGAGCCATCTGAGTAGGCTATTGTCAAAGATATTTACGAGCTGCCTATTGAGAATAAGCATTTCAAGAATGTAGTTGGCAAACAAATCCTTTCCGTTACTCATTTGCTGCTAGCCACCAAGGGTAAGCTTCGACATTCATGTGTACTTTGGCCTTATGTTTTGAACTAGCATTTAATGCATCATTTCTTTTCCGGAGCAACATGAGAAGAAAGTGTATGTCGAGTCGGATGTGTTCTTTATGAGGCGTTTTGGCTAGGAAAAAAGAAGAAACCCTTGAGTACTCGTACTTCAACGTACAAACATCAAAGACATGAGTTATCTCACTGGTCCAAGCTAAACCCTCCACCTCTCCTAGAGAAGAAGGCAAGGAAAGGGTGGAACCTCAAGGAGAGAGGCCCCAGAAGAGGAGTTTGACAATAATAAAGAACACCGAACCTCCACCTCTTTCTAAGCGCTGACTACTATTGATGAGTCCGTAAAGAAGCCCATCAAAGCGGATCCAATATCTGCTATAAAAATAATTGATGTTGAAGACCAGGGCAATGATGAAATTGGCCTCATAAAGAGGAAAAGGGTGAGAGAGGTCAGCAAATTGGCCACTTTTGAGGGGAAAAGCTCAAATTTCTTAGGAAGGAGGTCAGATGAGATTATTCCAGCCGTTATGGAGATCCTTCTCGTCGAGGTCCGGGCGGCTACAATAATTTATCATAAATATTGGACTGACAAATATTCTTTATACGCCAAAACATGTGACTAAGTGGATATGTAGAAGTTGGCCTCACTCACAAGGCTTCTTTCTAAATGCCCAGATGAACATGAGAAGACTACAGAGGCTTAATAAATCTTTTTTTTTTTTCAAAAAGCGGCTGATGAAGAGGCTGAGTTGAAGAAGGTAAAGGCTGAGGCATTCATTGTCGGTGAAGCCATTAAGGCCTTCAAGGTGAAGCAGGTTGATACGGAGTCGATAGTGGAAGCACTTTTAAAGGAAAACGAGGAGTTGAAGAATGAGGTCCACCTTTGAAAAAGGTTCCTTCTTCTATATGATTGTTTTACCCTTCCTGAATTTGTACAAGTGTTGGAGCCTTGAAGGATAATATAAACTGATCCCAGTTGCAATAATTAAACTATAATTAACTTAATAGCGTCGAACCGTTAAGGGGTGAAAATATGCACCAATTCTTCAAAGTAAGATGACATGATGACTTGAAATAGTTTTGCAACAATTATTGGATCAACAAGGTCACCATTTGGCTAAGCACATTTATTAAAAATAGGTTTCTCTCTAACCAATCTTTGTCTAGGCCCTTCATAATTAGTCTTGAATGAGTTTGTTATTAACGTATAATTTGACATTTCCAAAAAGGATTATGCGTTTAGAGTAGTGAGTTTGTCTTATGAGAGTCGTAAAGATGAAAACATCTTGTCCTGATAACTTTATAAAGTTCTATGTTGTTCATTTTTGTCCACCTCGTAGGTTTCAAGGTCGGCCATGTAAGGGTACTTCGTACCTTTCCTTCCGAGGTAGGAAATATTCTTTACAAGGGGGTGGATCTTATGTGTAAAGACTTCTTCCACGATGTTTGGACCATACAAGGAAGGGATTTAACTCGTAGAAAGCATTTATAAACATAGAGAGCATTTTCATTGATATTATAATTTTATAAGTCGAAGAAGATCGCCCAAATAAGATTGACAAGATGAGCCCATTGGTAGTATGCTCTTAAACGTTCAACATTCCAATGGTAAGGCTGCATTTTTCCACTTAAATCCTCAATCTTGTAGGTCCCTGGCCTTAACTTCTTGAATATACGATAGGGACCTTCTTAGTTAGGACCAAGTGTCCACATACCCGGTTGATTGGAAGGGAGGAAAATTCTTCTTAGTACATGGTTTCGCATTCGAAAATGATCTCTTTTTTACCCTGACATTATAATACCGAGCCTCTTCATTTGGTAGGAGGCAAGCTTCGTCTAGGAATTGTCTCTCCTTCCTTCAATGAAATCCAGTTTGTATCTCCTTAATTCATCGTTAGATATCTCATTAAAATAAATGCGATGAGGCAAAAATAGTCCTACCTCAACATGGCTCATAGCTTCAACACCATAGGTCATGGAAAATGGGGTCTCTCCTGTTGCAGTTTGACTTGCTGTATGAATCGCCCGCAACACTTGGGGGAGCTCATCTAACCAGGCTCCTTTTGATGCATCAAGCTTCTTTTTCAAGACATGCTTGATGGTTTTGTTGACTGCCTCAATCGACCGTTTGCTTGGGGTTGATGGGTCGACGAGAAGTATTTTTCGATCCCTAACTATTCGCACAAGTCTCTGACCCTTTTGTTGTCAAACTATCTCCCATTATTTGATAAAAGTGAATGGGGAATCCCGAATCGACAGATGATATTCTTTCAAATAAATTTGGAAATATTGGCCTTAGTGATCTTTGACAGGGTTTAGCTTCCACCCAATCGGTAAAGTAATCAATGGCAATTATAGCGTAGCTAGCACCACCTTTCCTTTTAGGTAGGAGTTTTATGAGGTCGACTCCCCATTTAGTAAATGGCTAGTGGCTCGAAACAACAGTTAATTCCTGAGAGAGCTGTCTCTGGACGGTGGAGAAGCGTTGACACTTTTCACATTTCCTTACGAACTGAAGTACATCCTTCTTGAGTGTTGGTTAATAATACCCTTGCCTTAGTATTTTGTGTGCAAGCGTCATTCTACTTGTGGGATTGCTTCATACTCCTTCATGTACCTTGCGAAGTACATAATTGCCTCTTGTTCTCCAGTGATTTGCAGAAAAGACAATAAAAATCCTCTTTTGCACGAAATAAACAGCTCTCATTCTGAGTTTGTTGGCTTCTTCTTTATCCTTTGGTAAGACTTGATCCTTGAGGAATGCGAGAATTGGCTACATCGAAGATAGGGTTCCTTCAATCTACATAAATTCTTCTTCTTTAGAAACAGAGGGCCTAGCAAGGTGTTCAATTGGTACCACCTTGAGTAGTTCTGAGTCTTTGCTACTTGCTAGTTTAGATAAAGCATCGGCATGGATATTCTCACCTCATGAGATTTAATTTAGCTCAAACTTCTCAAAAGATGGTAGGAGATACATGACCTTCTTGAGGTATGACACCATATTTTTGTTCCTTAAAGCGAAGTTGCCATTCACTTGACTCACCACCAATTGTGAGTTGCTATAAACCACTAGTCTCTTCACCTGTATCTCTCTGGATAACTTGAGTCCCGCCAACAGTGCCTCATCCTCAACTGCAATGTTGGAAGCTTTAAACCTAAATCTCACCGCACAATTGAGTTTATGTCCCTCTAGGCTGACTAATACCACTTCAGCTCCTAAACCTGTTTCTCTGGATGAACCATCCACAAATAAGTTCCAAGCTGAAGGATCTACAAGCTCCATCCCCAATTAGACATCTGAAATGTTGGTAAACTCTTCTACGAAATCTGCAAGCGCCTAGGGTTTGCATACAATATAAAATTCACTTAATTCTATGCCCAATTTCTTCATCTTTCCAGTGGCATCAGACTTCTGTAGCACCTGCTTGAGTGGAAAGTTGGTCAACACGTGTATTCTATGTGCCTGGAAATATGGACATAGCTTTCTGAAAACAGCCAAGAAGAGAGCGAGCTTCTCCATATCCGTGTAGTAAGTTTCTACAGGTAAATAGGTCTTGCTTACATAGTAAATAGGTAGTTGTGTGCCACCTTCTTTCTTCATAAATACGGAATTCACGGTCTCTGCAAAAATGGGTAGGTACAGCAATAAGGATTCTCCTGTTTGGGCTTCGAGGGGAGGGGACTTGTCCCAAATGCTTCTTCAACTCTTGAAAAGTCTCTTTGCATTCCTTGTTCCATTGTAACCTCTTTTCTCCATTGAGAACTTTAAAGAATGGAAGACATTTACCGGTGGCCTTTGAGATGAACCAACTTAATGTCGCCAAGTGACCTGTGAGACTTTGCACTTCCTTAGGTTTGCTAGGGGACCTCATATCCAAAAAAGTTTTGATCTTTTCGGGGTTGGCCTCTATGTCTCGTTGGTTGACCATGTAACCCAAGAATTTTCTAGAAGCAACACTAAAGGCACACTTGAGTAGGTTTAGCCTCGTTTTGTATCTAATTTTGAAAGCTGAATAAAGTACTTGACTTGGTTCGCAGTTCTGAAGTTCTTTACCAGCATATTATCATCATAAACCTCCATTATTTTTCCAACGAGGTCAATGAACATTTTGTTATCAAGTCTTTGATAAGTTGTCCTGGTATTCTTCAAGCCAAATGGTATGATTTTATAACAATAGAGTTCTCTATATGTGATGAAAGTTGTGTTTCCTTATTAGACGTGTGCATGAAAATCTGATTATACCCTGAATAGTCATCCATGAAGCTCAATAGCGTGGTTATAGTGTGGTTTCCCATAGATGGTGTCAATCTCTTGACCTCAAATTTTGTACCTCCAATGCGGCCAATAGATTTCAGGGCCTTTCACGTCCACGCAAGCCTGATTCCTATACACTTTGACTAATCGTTACCATACGTGGCTTCCTCTGGTGGCGGTGGAGTCGGACGCATGTACTTTGACGATCAAGTTAGTTGCGATTCTGAGTATATGAGTGTGGGAGAGATTTAAAACGTGAGCCTCCAATGTAAAAAGGGGGTCAACTTTAGGGAATGATAGATTAAACAGTGATAGAGTTAGGTTATAACTTAAAAGTCTATACTTGCATTACCTTTTGAATTACACTAAATGTGAGCTTTAATAGTAGAAGATGATAAGTAAGAGTGTTAGATGAAGGGATACGTGGCCTGGCTGGGACCTGTTGTCATAGCCATCAATAAATTATGATCATTAAATGCTAATACCATTTTATTATCCATAATACCTACATTGAGACTTTAGACTTTACCTGATTGTTTGGAAAGGACAACAGTAATAGTGGACTAGCTGAAAAGATTTTGTGCTGAACTCCTGTAGCGATCTCATTCGTGATGCAAGTTCAGTTCTTTCAATGGAGATCGACACGATCCAAGGGGTTCGATATCCTCACATTGGCTCGACCTATTCACAGGATTCAGTCAAACTGTATCATGGCAGTTCGACGTGGAGTTTAAGACCCAGATTTTCTTGTCATGTAGAATTTCTGTAGCCTTATAATGTGAGACGTAACAACAATAGTTATAAGAGATTAAGGGAATATTGTTTTATGGTTTCTTTTATATTGTAAGAATATGGACGAGATTGGTCCAGGGTTGCTCCCTGTCTTTTGTTCGGCTATTCATATTGAGGAAAGGTACATCTTACGATGAATTTGAAAATGTATCCACTACATTTAATGTTGGAGAAATGACTGAATGGATCCCACTCGACCATGTTTCTGATGTGTTAGATGAAGGGCCATAACAATTGCAATTTTCATGTACTCTGCGATCCTGGCTCTCTATTTTTACAGAAGCTATATATGGTTACATTCCAAGTCTCTAGATATCATCCTCATGTTGACCACCTATATGTTAGTGAATGGACTGTATGCTCGAATAACAAATCTAGTTTTCAGCAGATCTATTAACACATAGCTCGCTAAGAAGCAACTAATGGGATAGGTTTTTTGTATGAATTTGAATTTTGGAATCTATTTTTGGTAAAGGGCGAAGATGAATATATTTGGGGACATTTTTTTCCCTTATCTTTTATTTCTTTAATAGGTTATTTTGTTTTTTTTTTTTCTAATTATTAGTTCGACGTGGAGTTTAAGACCCAAGTTTTCTTGTCATGTAGAATTTCTGTAGCCTTATAATGTGAGACGTAACAACAATAGTTATAAGAGATTAAGGGAATATTGTTTTATGGTTTCTTTTATATTGTAAGAATATGGACGGGATTGGTCCAGGGTTGCTCCCTGTCTTTTGTTCGGCTATTCATATTGAGGAAAGGTACATCTTACGATGAATTTGAAAATATATCCACTACATTTAATGTTGGAGAAATGATTGAATGGATCCCACTCGACCATGTTTCTGATGTGTTAGATGAAGGGCCATAACAATTGCAAGTTTCATGTAATCTGCGATCCTGGCTCTCTATTTTTACAGAAGCTATATATGGTTACGTTCCAAGTCTCTAGATATCATCCTCATGTTGACCACCTATATGTTAGTGAATGGACTGTATGCTCGAATAACAAATCTAGTTTTCAGCAGATCTATTAACACATAGCTTGCTAAGAAGCAACTAATGGGATAGGTTTTTTGTATGAATTTGAATTTTGGAATCTATTTTTGGTAAAGGGCGAAGATGAATATATTTGTGGACATTTTTTTCCCTTATCTTTTATTTCTTTAATAGGTTATTTTGTTTTTTTTTTCTAATTATGATTTTTGGTTTTTGTTATTATATATTAAGTCCCTATTTGGCGGGGATTTAAAACTTTTTGACCTCACATTTCATTATTTTTTATCAAATCTACTAAAAAAAATTTATTTTTATCTATACTAAACAGGGGCTTAGTTCAATAATTGTATAATTAATTTAAAAAAAATGACTTTTTAAACTATCAAAGTAACAGGTTAATCAGGACCCAATCTTACATGATTGAATAGGTTGGGAAGCATGTTTGCCACTTCATGAAAGAATGATTTCTTTGCTGTAAATTGGAAGAATCTCTTTAATTATTTAAAATCAGTATTCTAAAAGAACGTCTATACGCATTTAGGCAATCCTAGTGTGCTTTATTAATTTTTTTTAATTTGTTGAAAACATTTTATTTGACTTGAATTTATTAATCTTTTTTTAAAAAGCTTTTATTTGCCTTTAATTTCAAAATTTTAAATGATTTTATCCGTAAAAAATAAAAAAAATGATTTTATCCATGAAAAATAAAAAATGATTTTATTATCCAATAGAGATTTAGATGAGATTTAAGTTATGGTGCTTTCTATATAATGTATTTAACATTTTAAGACTTATCGTATTGTTGAAAATTTCTAAAGTATGTATGAAGTCCCTCTAAATTTGTTAATTAGGATTTGCCTAGTTGAAAGTTGAAAATATGAAAAATGAATAAAGTTATTTGTACAATGATTGTTGACAACTTCTGTTGACAATCCATGTGTTTTCAAGAGTTGTTTGATTCATTTAAAAAAAAGTTTCTGAAATGAATGATGTAAATTTTGCCAACTTATGATTGTCAACAAAAGTTGTCAGCCATAGTTGTACGTGTAGCATGTTTCATGAAAAATAGTCTAGTTTTTATATTTCAAAAATTTGAAAATTTTATAATTTGCTAATTGTAGGAATTATTAATTAAATATAGTATTTTATGTTAGGTCCAAATTATATTGACTAGTTTCGTTCCAAAATCATAGTTTATTGAGTTGTAATTCGAGTTAAATAGTCGGTAGTTGATAGTATGGTTTAAGAATTCAAAGATAGAACAAGGAGAAAAAATAATCGTAAAAAAGCTCATTGTCCACATTAGAAACGCTCGAGCAGAAATTGCAGTAACTCCATCGCTTGTTGGTTGTGCGCCCAGTGTATGAGCGGTGGACTGGATCGCTCACTAGTCGTGAAGACCGGTGCTCGAACGGTGGTCATATTCGGCAAACCCTATGTCATGATTTTCAATATGTTTTGGAGTCCAAAACAACGTCAAACACTCCATATTATATATACCCAAGCTAGGTTTCATTTCTTCTGTTGGCTAATCATTATTTCATACAAGAGAACATCATTTGAAGATCAAAAACATATTCTATAATTTTCTTGATTCAACCACAAGGTCAAAACACCAAAGATTAAATATCAAACACCAAAAACAAAATCATTTACCAATAATCTTTCAAAGTTCTGAAGTTGGAGAGAGGCAACTAGAGTTCCAGTTGTTGAAAAATGATGTTCATTCTTGGTGATCCACATGAAGAGAAAAGAAGTTCAAAGTTGCTGAAAAGTGCATGTTACATAATCAAAGAGGTTTTTCGGTGATTTATAGGTTAGGTGACTAGAGTCTACTAAGATTTAGTTGCCCCACTGTAAATATCTCTTCTAGTAGATCGTTTTAGCAAGGTTTGCCCGAAGGTTTTTGATCACTATGAAGAGTTCTTCAAAGGGTTCTCCCTTGTTACAAAATTTGATGTTTTTTTACTTTTTATGCTTTTGATTTATATTGCATGATTGACAGTTAGGGTTTAAATTGACATTAATAATCATCTAAAAGAATAAATAAGTGACTTGTTGCTTTTTGTTGATTGATTATTTTAATTCCACATTATACACGTATTCATCCCTTTTAGGTATTGTTAGGTCTATACATTCAATTATTTTCAATTGCTATCAGAGCTATTAATTCGATATGTGACCCAATTTTGTCTTAATGAGTCAATCACTCTATATTCGTCCATATTTTGAAGGAAACAATTATGCTTATTAGAAGCTTAGGATGAAAGAATTTTAAAGTCTATGGATGAGCAGATTTTGGTTAGTATAGAAAATGGTATAACAATCCCATCTACATGTGTTGCTGGTGTTGTTACAATTACAAATATCTCTATTTGGACTAAAGACGATTTAGTTTAGTGTAATTGAAATAGTAAAGGTGTTCATACCATCTTTATGTCTATTTTCCTCGAAAAGTTTAAACATGTGTCTGTGTGTGAGACTACTAAGGAACCTTTGGAACATATTAGAAACCACACATCAAAGAACTATGACTATGAAAAACTCTAAACTTCAAATGTTGACCACTAGATTTGAAAAAATTAGGATGAACAACATTGAATCCTTTGATAAGTTCTAATCAAAATCGAATAATATAGTGAACTCTAGTTTCAACTTAATTGAACGAATACTCGAAGCTAAGATTGTGAGAAAAAATATGAGATCACTACCTAAATGATTTAAACCAAAGATCACAGCTATTGAGGAAATCAAAGATCTAGATGCTATTAAAATAGAAGAACTTGTAAGATCTCTCCAAACATATGAATGCTATTAAGGAAGAGATTATTGATTAGACGAATGATGACACCCTAAAGAATGAGGAATTTGCTTTCTTTGTTAAGAAATTTAAGAAAATTTTAGAAATAATAAGCAACCTTCAAAGAAGTACATGGATGACTCTAGTAAATATAGGAAAAATAAAATAAACAAGAGTGATACTAGGATTGCCAAAAAGAAGTCTCAATCTGTGACGTGTCAAGAGTGCCAAAGTTTTTGGCATATCGAGTGCCCAAGTTATAATAAAACAATAGTTAAGACTATAAATGCCACTCTCACTAATAACGAGTCTAGCTTAGATGATAAAAGTGGAACTCCAATCTTGATAAGGGTGTGAACTATATGGAGTTTGCCTCTATAGGTAAGAGTGAACTTGTAGAGGAGAATGAGAGAGATGAGGACATAGAGATATCTGACTCTTCGAATGAAGAATTGGAAAATGATATGGACATATATAAGGTCTTCGACAAGCTGTATAAAGAGAGCCTTAAGTTAAAGAATATTAATAGCTCTGCCTTTAAGAAATTTCATGAACTAGAGTAAGAAAAAGAGAGCTTAGAAGTCAAACTTGAGGAGTCAACTAGAAGATTAAATGAGTTGAAAATTGAGAAAGAATCGTTAGAAATTAAGGTTAAGCCCTTGTTTGATCCCTATTTTTTTCTCTCTTCTTTTCAACCACTCATTTTTCAATAAAATAATATTACAAAATGTATTCTACACAAAAAAATGTGGTTCAAACAAGCCCTAAGCCTCTTACAATGATCCCGAGAAATCTAGTGCCCAAATTCAATCCTTTTTCTAGTGGATCTAAGAAACTTAACAACATGCTAGGATTGAATAAACTAGTCAGGAATATGAGAGGTTTAGGCTATAATGAAACAAATGTTCATACCAAATCCTCTTAAAAAAATAAGATAGTACCTCTATCAATTCTAAGAATTTTGAAGCCCTATGATAGAAATAATTTGTGCAACATAGGTTTCCTCAACCTAAAGTTCAAAATTTTCACCGCCTCGCTCATATTTCTATTCCAAAACTAAATCCAAAATATTAATGGCTAGAACTATACACGGTATTTTCCATCTCCGTCGCTAACAGCTTATTGCCTTTCCACCGTGGGAACCATACACCCTCCCATGTCCTAGTTCTCTATCTCGCTGATAGCGTCTCGTCACGCCATTCCATTCACCACTAACGCCACCACCTATTGAACACTAACACCACCACCATTACTGTCACAGCAAGAATCCACTAACACTACTTGTTGATCCACCACTTCCAGTTGAACCTAATAACACCACCACCTATTGAACCACTACAGCAAGAACCCACAACTAATTCACCAGAAATCAACAAAGAAAGTTTATAAAGATATTAACATAAACCAACTAATTCATTTGTGTTACCGGTCACAAACACAATAAACCCACCACTATTTTGCTGGTTTAATGTGGCCAAGTGTTACTGTTGATGATTTGGGTCTCCATTGAAAAAGTCTAGATTTGGGATGGAATCAATTATGTGGTTGAGAGATGAATTGAAAAATTCTAGATCTGAGATGGGGTCGATTATGAGATTAGAGAGAATATGAGATCTACATTGGCACGATCGATGGCGGCTGGCGTGGCGATGGCGTTAGAGTTAGGTGGGTGGCGATTTTGAGGTAAAGGGGTTCGGGATAGAAGGGGGTGGGGTGGTGGTGATATATATATATTTTTTAAATATAATAATTAATATATTATATTGTGCTTTATGTTAAAAAAATGTAAAATTGTCATTTTGTCCTTTTAAATCCAGTCAAAATTATGATCAATGTCAATTCTTTGGTCAACTAACAGTCAAACAAACAGTTTCCATCCATTTGGACTCTAAGTGCGAATTTTTGAAAGGTTTGGTACCCACGTGATACAAATGAAAGATTTGAACAAAGTCTGCAACTAAATGAAATGTTTTGTACCATGACTACAATTTTTCATTTATTTAAAATATATCTTCAACATGTATTACATGTTTATTCCAAAATAATTAATTTCTTTCTAAGAATGAATGCTTTGAAATTATATTGAGACCTATAAAAATTTCAAATAAACTATGAAAAGAATTAACATATAATTAAATTGATGTCATAGTATCAAATTAGAAAGAAAGAAAACTTATTCTAAAATCAAAATTATTAATAAATGGTCCCTAACATAATCAGGATCTTTTATTTCAATCTTGACATTGAAGTCCTCATGTGAACGTTTAGGTCCGTATTTTTTTTTCTTGGAGATGAATTCTATCCATTTTCTTGGTTGATCTTGTGTGTGTCACTTATATGGACACTTTTAGAAGAACAAAATAGTTAAATTACTCTTTAAACAATTTCTCTTAGTATAAAGGTAAAAAATAAGGGTATGTTTGAGCCCAATTTTTAGTATAGAATTTGGAATAATAGATTGATGAAGAATGTATGGTTGAAAAATAAGGATTTTTTTTTTGATTTGCGTGTAATATTATTTTATTAAAAAATGTATAATTGAAAAGAAAAGAAAGAAAAATATATTAGAAAAAAAAATGGAGGGCTAAATAAATAATTCCTTCCTCTTCCACCCTGCCGGCCAGCCCCCACCGTCCCTCACCTTCACCATATTATTTTTATTAAACATTTATTGGAGTATCAAAATCTATTTTGGAACAGCGCCGTACTATTTTCTTACCTCGGTAATAAATGATGTCAACAACTCTTTCTGATTCTGCTTAGGATAGAATAAATGTGAAGCCAACCCATGATAAAACCTCCTCCAAATGTACTTAAAATGTTACTCGCTCCATCCCAATTATATAGGCTGAGTTTCCTTTTTCTCTTGTCCCAAACATATAGACTTGTTTCCTAACGTAGAATATTTTGTTTTGTTCATTTACCAATATACCCTTATGAAATTTTCCTCACTTAATATGCTAAGTTCTTGAAATCATCCAAATACACACATTTCCACTTCTTGGAAACGTGGAACAACTCTCANTTCCTAATGTAGAATATTTTGTTTTGTTCATTTACCAATATACCCTTATGAAATTTTCCTCACTTAATATGCTAAGTTCTTGAAATCATCCAAATACACACATTTCCACTTCTTGGAAACGTGGAACAACTCTCATTTCTTCTTCTTCTTCTTCTTCTTCTTCTTCTTCAAATTTTTTTTATTAGTTCCAACAATAATTTAGTTTTACATGATGAAAATTAAATATGGGTAAATTAGGAAATATTTGGCAAAAATTAATTTTCCAATGACATTAAAGAAGATTTCTTAATCCGTGTGAAAAACGAAACAAACCTATGTGATTGGGACGGAGGGAGTAATTTCTTAAAGTTTTATCACATTAACTTTTAATGAAAATTAGCTTAAAAGCTCCTTTATTATTTTCTTAATGTCTGCGTATCTATAAGCTCTATTTCATGTTAGATAAACATCCGAGGTTCTAACCGAGTTCAATGCAAAATCAAAGCTTCGAGGCCGAGCGTGATTAAAGAATAAATAATCATTACCACGCTATTATCAAATTGATGTATGAGTGATTAACATGTCTAACTAATTCACGGGACAAGAAATAAAAGTATTTATCAATAGAAAAATCAGTTCGTAAATCATAATTAAACTTATTTATCCCTAAATAGATCTATTGACAAATTTAAAGTTAGTTATGATAAGTGTAAAACAGTAAAAGTTACACTTATTTATGTCCATAATCTCAGTCACTTTCAGTAATTATACTAATTTTACTTTAATCTAAGTGACGTCATTTACGATTATGATTCGTTGTAGTTGTAATTAGAACATAGCTAAATCTTTTAGTTAGGGCATCGAAAATAGCATAGTTATGATAATTTGATTTCTAACACTTGAGTACTTGCAACTGCATGCTCAGTTTCGTCATTGCTTTTATTGCTTTTGAATAACTGGTCAACGTTTAATTGATTTGAAAATCATAATGACAGCAAGATTTGATTTGTGTGTATAGCTCTTAATAAGAAAATCATAAATTTGGATATGGAATAGAGATTTCCTTTTATAGTTTGTGTGTTGATACTTTGATTTCCCACGAGTATGTCGTATCGCGAATAAATAATAGAGTGATGAATATGATATCGTTTTCACAAGAACTACGTATTTAACCTAGTATCAATCAATTATAACTCTAATCGAATAATCATATTTGTTCGAATGCTTTATACTATCTAACTAATTATACTATCAATTTTAGTGAGCAAATTATGAAACTTTTGCAACTTTAGATGAGAAGATTACTAAAACCTAGAATTCCCTTTATTATTCTATTTCGATGCAATTCAATAATATAACAATATGTGCACATTCTATTAATCAATGTTCCTAAATTAATTACAAATATCATTTGATATCAATTAAATCTATCATCTTATGTGACCTTCCTTTATTTCTATAAAAGATGCGAATATGAAAGTATACATTAAAAACGTTAGAACATTTATAGAAATCATGAAAATCATATATATATGGTGGTATATCTCAATTCTCTATCGGACTTTATAATTGTTGTTATAAAGTGCTATCTATCCAATTATCCCTCTCGAGAATCAATAAAATTCACAGTCAATGCAATTAGTGGTCAAGTAATTAAGAATGCATTAAGCCCCTGTACGGTGGCCAATTTTTTTTGGAAAAATATTGTTTTGACTGTTAAATTTTTAGAGAATGTGTGATTAAAAATTAAAATTTTTTTTTAAATTTACGTGTAAAATGTTTTATTGTGTAAATACGTGATTGAAAATGAATACATAGGAAAAAAATTAAAAGAATGAGAAGCAAGCAGGAGTTAAATCCTATGACAATCATCCAAAAATAAACAAATATTGGATATCAAATTATCGAACTTATATTAAAATATCATAAGGGTTCATTACTGCCTTAGTAATAGAAACCCTCGCCTAACATTACAAAATTAAAAGAAAACATGTTTAATTGGAAGAACATAACCTGAATTTTAAATTTACGAAGAATAAGATGAATCTTGAAATCTTAAATCTCTTCAATGGTTTCTTTATGCGTTTTCAATATATATTCTTGTTGTCTCTCCAAAAAATAAAGGTTAAAATTCTAATTTTTGAAAACTTGTAATTGCCTTTTATTCTCAATGATTTGGCATCTCTTTGATGATATTAATTGATGATTTTAGGAGTATAAGAGATGCATTTTTTATGAATGAAGCTGTTTGATATTTATAATGCTCGAAATTTGGATGAAAATTGCATTAAAATTTTAATTGGAGAAGAATTCTAGCAAATATTGGATTCCAGTGGCTCCTAAGCGCCTCTGTTTTCAGGAAATTTTTCTGCATGTGACGCTTGGGCGCTTGAGGGATAGCGCCTACGCACCAGTTTTCCAAAAGCTGGGTCGTAAGTTCTACAGAAGTGTAATTTGGTCCTCGATTTCAACTCTTGAATCTTTTAAGTCCTTTTCTTTTGTAACATTGGTCATTTAACTTTTAATTGCATTCAATTGAACTCGTAACATCTTCAATCTTCATTTTGTAGTCCAAATCGACTATTACAAGTTACAATTAGGTTCCCAAACTTTGACTTTCACCATTTTTTGCTTTTTTCTTTCAATTATATGTCCAATCATTGAGTTTTAGCTTATAATTAATCAAAATAACTATTAAATGTCTATATTTTTCGATCCGGACAATTGTATAAACTTATCGTGTGTCTTTCATGAGTTTCTAATACATTGAATGCACTTTTTTGTAATTGTAATTCTCGTAGAGATACGGTTAAGCCTCTTTCTAGTTTAGCTAAAGGTTAAATTTTTAATAGATTTTGATAAAAAAAAATTTATATAATTTGCGATTGAAAAGTCCATAAAAAGTATGGATTTCATGAAATGTATAACTAAAAATGATTTTGAGAGAAAAATGAGTTTTTAAAAATAGGGATAAGACATGGACTAAGTTTTTTGCATAAAAGTAATTTTGCCACAGAGAGAGAGAGAGAGAGGGGAGGAAAAATTAACCATTTACGTGAACTTATAATGAGAAGAATAATATTTTTTTGGAAAATGTGTGGTTTAAAAAAAAGATTTTTTTTTTAATTTACGTGTAATATTATTTTATTGGAGAATGTATGATTGATAAGAAAATAGAGGGAAAAAAAAACTATAATTTAATTGAAGCCAAACCGCGGGCTTAATTATTTCTTATATAGTAGATATTTTGCATTTATCATTTATCGATTTTCAACGAAAATCAATACTTATTATTTTACTACTCTATTGCTAACGTGTCAAATTATTGAACTATATTTTTAATGTTTGTCATGAAATCTCACATAAAATCTGTTATGAGAACTATAAAATTAACAAGCTGAACTAAATAAATATATATATATATATAGATTCAATTATTACTGATTTAGAAGTTTATGACATGTAATAAATATCAAGTTTATTACAATGATGAATGTTTATATATATATATATATATATATATATTATGAGAGCGCAACATCATAAATAAATGGGTAAATAGCACAAAACGTCCCTACCTTTCAATGTCATTGTGCAAAACGTCCATACCTTCCATTTTTTGGCATTTTCACCCCTACCTTTCACATTTCTTG
>CAIGRP010096317.1:0-37309 GCA_903798385.1 Fraxinus cuspidata | reverse complement strand
AGATGAGGAAAACGTGAGGAGAGCAAGTTTGCATGTGAAAGATGTTGTGCTACCGAAATTGATACAAGATCTTTGCAAGCTCGAAGTTTCGCCTATGGATGGACAAACTTTAACCGAGGCACTCCATGCTCATGGGGTTAATGTCCGATATATTGGAAAAGTAAGAATGAGCTCCTGATTGGTTCTGGTCTGGTCTGTCATCCTCTGACGTCATTTTCTTGTAAATTCAAACATTTTCTGTAGGAATTCTAGATTTGTCTCATGAGTTTCCAAGCTTGATTTTACCTCTCTGTTTGCTCCATCTACAGGCTGATTTTTTTTTTTTATAGGTTGCTGAAGGGACCAAACATTTACCTCACTTGTGGGATCTTTGTTGCAATGAGATAGTTGTCAGATCTGCAAAGCATATTCTTAAGGTGATTGATAGTGTATTAAACACTTTCAGTATTTAGTAATACCCTTTTTGATTATCCAATAACTGGCTGACAGTGATGAACTTTGAATCATGGTTGTGCTAACTACATGGCTTCTTTGTCTCAGAATTTTGTGACTGATTCTGCCTCGCCTGATTTTATCTTTCCTAAGGCAGTGGCTTTGTATGAAGTTACTTTCAGACATGAGATGTGGGAGTTGATTTTGTTTGTTGTATTTATTTGTTATCAGAAGTGAACTTCCTAATATTCTACAGTTTTTGGTCGGCCTTGCATATTGATGCCAGCCTTTGAACAGTATTTTCAATCTTGTACTGTTTTTGAGCTTAGTGCTCGTTGACTATGAGCTTGCCATTCAATCATTTGGGATTATCAGTTTCAATCGCAATGTCCATTGCTGTATGGGTATTGGCTTGGTGCTGTCTTGAATGGAGAATTTACTAGTTGCTGTTTTAGGCGATTGACTTATTTCGTTGTTCTACCCTTTTTATTGTTTAATGAAGTTGCGAATATTATGTTCTTTTGGTGTTTGTTCTTCGTATGTTACTATGATCTCATTGAGAGAATACATAGGAAATGAGATTGAGATTGGAGAAAATTCTTGATGAAATCAAGTGATCTTGTTGTAAGATTGTCAATAAAGTAAAAGGAGATTCAGATGGGAGACAATTTTTGGTGAAATCAAAGTTATTGAATTCAATCCAATTGTCAATGTTTGGTCCTAGAGGAATTTGTGGGGGAAGGGATTGGGTTGAGGTGCCGGGGGGAAGGAAAGTTCAATATATGCACTCCATCCCTAGCAGAAAGAAAACTATTTCTCCACCCATTGTTTGGAATGGTGGAGGGGAAATAGGAAGGAAATGTATTTTTTAGTTTTTACTTAATTGATTCCAGGTTTAAAAAATCTTCTTCTTGATAACAAAATAAAATGAAAACTCACTTCCCCTCCTCAACCAAACAAGTCAATTTCCCTTCATCCACTCTATCCAAGGTTTTCAATTATTAAATATAGCTATTAATGCTGTTATCATTTGTGCCAGCCACCTGTATTGCCTGTTCAGGGCATCATGTATGATGGGACATTTTCTTTTTTCACCAACTTATTGCTTATTCTCTTTCGTTCCAGAACTCACAAGGGATAAATATTTTTCTCGAAGCCTTGCTTTGCCACTTCACTGAAACTAATATTGTACTATAGGTAGCTGATAGTACCTTGGGGTGGTTAGAAGATTGTTTTATCCAACATTAACATTTTTTTTTATCATGCAGGACATCTTAAGGGATACAGAGGATCATGATCTTGGGAATGCAATTTCACATTTTTTCAATTGTTTGTTTGGAGATATACAAACTGTTTCTGTTAAAGGTGTTCCAAACAATACACATTCCAAAAATTCAAAGAAGGTAAGTGATTATTGATCTACTGCTCTAAATTTTTCAGTGTTACTTAATATCTTATGTCAATTTCTGTTCTTGCTCTAAATTTTTTTGCGTCTCATGTTATGAGAGAAATTATTTGTTTTTTATGTACGATAAAGCATAAGAGTAGTATTTCCATTTATTCAAAATTACATTAATTTCTATATGGAATATTGAAAAGCTAGATCGAGTCTTTTGAATTTTATCCTAAACTAGTTAGCTATGCTTATTTGAATTTCTTCACATACTCAAAATGCTGATAGTTCTAGTCCAGGTAATCCCAAGACCTAATGTGTGCAGATTTTGCAGGCTCCAGGGAGGTCTTTCAAGGAACAAGCCAAGTATAAAAATGGAGAATCCACAAGAAAGAAGCAATCCTCATACTTGAGTATTACATCTGATAGTTTGTGGTCTGACATCCAGGAGCTTGCACAAATTAAATACCAGGTATCATATGCTTGAAAGAACTTATGTATACAATTTGACAGTTGTGTATAAGTTTTTATTGAAAATTTCTTCTGCAGTTTAACTTGCCAGAAGATGCAAGAATGCTGGTGAAGAAAATTTCAGTTATTAGGAACCTTTCCCAAAAGGTAACCTTTTGTGAGGTCTTTCTAATATGCTTGAGTTGCTTAAGTAGAGACACTTGCAACAAGGATCTCTCTAAATTTGCATTTCTGCCTGCCATTTCTTTAAAAAAAAAAAAGGAAAAAAAGAATTTCCCAAAAGGTAACCTTTTGTGAGGTCTTTCTAATATGCTTGAGTTGCTTAAGTAGAGACACTTGCAACAAGGATCTCTCTAAATTTGCATTTCTGCCTGCCATTTCTTTAAAAAAAAAAAAAGGAAAATTCTAGTTTTACATTCAGCACCACGTATACTTTAACTTCTTATCTTCCTTCTGTTAATGATATGAAGTAATCAATGGCTATGGTAGAATTCTTTGTGCATATGAAGAAGCATTCTTTTAATTACCATATATATATGGTTTCAATTATTTACTATTTGGTTGAGTACCGCTAATTCAAATGTCAGAAGAGGTGGGCAAATGCATTCATGTTTGTTTGACTATGACATATGTCCTAACAAAGGATGTTAACGGTGGATATATTCTAAACGTTGCGTTTACTAACTCCTTTGAAAGCAATGAATCTGGAATAAGAAAAGAAAATTGACAGAAAGGAGACAAGCGAAAGAGGGATTATAAAGGAAAGAGTATAAGTAAAATGAATCCATCACTTGGGGAAGAGATGAGTATAGCTAATTATAACCAACATATGAATAGGCAAAAATCAAAAAGATGAAATGCACGATTTAATAATCGGGTAGGTTTTGTTTCTTATTGCCAGCTGAGTTCTTTTCAATGGTAGTGCCAATCCTCTTTTGCCCTGGGATTTTTTTTACTTAGGTTACGTGTTAATTGCTTTTCCTGTTATGTTGCATGTGGGATACAAATTAAGAATTTCTACTTTCAAAAGTCGAAGAATTATGAACACATCTTTGTCGTCATTTTCAAATTGCTAGTGTGTATGGTGGTCAATAAGCTATATCAGTATTGTAGCAGCTCCTTGGTGCCTCCTTGTCTTTTGTTTTTTAGCATTCACAGTATTAGCTTGACTAAAATTTCTTGCTCCTTACTTTTTTCTTGATTATGTTCTGTTCATTTTATTTTGCTTTGCTTTGTAGTAAACTATTGACTTGTACTAATTTCAAACTTACTGTGTCATGTAGGTCCCTATAGGATAGGTGGATTTCTATTTCTGTCCATGTATGGGTGTGATGGTCTGTTATGCCAGTCATAATTTAATACATAAAAATCCATCTTAGTTTCAATTAAAAATTCCGTGATTTCTAAAATTCATGGTTTGAAGATTTATGCATGTGAAATTATTAATGGTTTTTGCCTGTAAAATGATGATTATTTTCCACTAAGCTCGTTTTCTGTGACTAGTTTTTTTCTTCAAATGATGATTATTTGCTTATTCTGGCTGAAGCTTTTTTTATTTTTCTTCATCTTGAAATTGTTTAAATGCATAACTGTCTCCCTTAACAGGTTGGAATCACCATTGCTGCTCGCAAGTATGCTCTTGATGCTGCAGCGCCTTTCCAGGTTTCAGATATTTTGGATGTTCAACCAGTAATAAAGCATTCAATTCCAGTTTGTTCCGAAGCTGAGGATCTCATAGAAACTGGAAAGGTTCAATTAGCTGAGGTATAGATTGTTTTGATTCATGGAGGATGAAATTCTTTTTAAAGTGATTTTTAAAATTTATGTGTCCATGGCAGAGCTATCGTAATCAGTTTCATTATTATTTGAGGTAAAGTAATTTATTTCAGGGTAAAAATGATTCACCTTTTATGTCCAATGATCCAAAATAAGGAAATAGATGATGTGCGATTTGTCATGATCAAGCGCATGTCTAATTTTTTCAGGACAATCTTTAACTGACCCAAACTGTTTAATAAGAGTTGCTTACAGTTGGAAATCTTCTAGAAAGAACGAGTTCCCTTCTAATTGTTGGCAATAGCTTGGATTCAACTAGATATACTTGAAATTGTAAAATTAATTGCCCCACCACCCTCCTCTTTCAGGGAATGCTTAGTGAAGCCTACACACTGTTCTCTGAGGCATTTACAATCCTCCAGCAGGTACAATTATCATTTTCTATGGTCTCTTGATTTTTTGTTGTTACGTGGGATTAATAAGTAAGTTGTGACAATATTCAGGTCACTGGTCCAATGCATCGAGAGGTTGCTAACTGTTGTCGGTAATTTTTCATTTTCTTCACTTGGTTATATTATTTTCCTGATTATGTTCCAGTTTTCATTTATTTGATGTGCCTCTGATATTTAGTATGACATTTTGATGATAGTATATTTCTTTAATTTATCTTCATTGACGGATATGCAAACTCTTCGCCTTTTTTCTGTTTTACTGTAATTTGGAAGATTCAATTGGACTTTAGATTTCATCAGTAGATAGGTACAAACAGATGAGTGTCTGTTCTCTGTAGGGGTGATTGGTGAACTGGTGGGGGTACGATTTGCATATGGATTTGTTGTTGAATAAACAAAAATTAAATAAATATATATGTCTCCACTCTTAACGGATTAAGTTTTTAGATGAGGTGATTCAATATGGTATAGAAGTCTTGATTCTCCCGTTCAAGTCTCACCATTGTCCAGTTATGAAAAAGTTTGTGTCAGGCCTTCGATAAAAAAATTAATCTGGCCTATACTTGAGAGTGCACGTAGAGTACAAGATTTAAATAAATAAATGTGTACCATCTCCAACAACGTAAGCTTTTACGTAAGGTACTTCAACGTTTATGACTTGATTCTTTTAGTTTGCGGTGACTCATGGATTTTCAAAAGTACCAGGCGTTAATATCCTGCTTTATTGATCTAGTTGTTTGGTCAATCAATGCTTGTACTAACCTTCTTATTTCTACCTTTTCATTTTCAGCTACCTGGCCATGGTTCTATATCATGCCGGAGATATGGCTGGAGCCATAATGCAACAACACAAGGAACTTATCATAAATGAGCGCTGCTTAGGATTGGACCACCCCGACACTGCGCACAGGCACGGATTTTCGTCTCTGCATTCATCATTATTTACATTGTTCCACATTCATTTTCTAGCTTGTCAGTCTGCATCTTATAATTCATTGGGTTTCAAGATTATGAGTTTGTTTGGCTAAGCTTAAAAAGCTATGCTTACATGCAAATAAATTTAAGTTTTAAAATGGTACAGAACTATCTATGGATTCTAGTTCTACAGGAGACTTTTTGCCGTGACTGGATTTTTTTTGTCTCATCTGTCATTATTGTTTTCTTTATTACTTAGACTCGGTAACTTGACTGCAGTTATGGAAATATGGCTTTATTCTACCATGGTCTTAATCAAACAGAACTTGCCCTGCGGCACATGTCCCGGGCATTACTTCTGTTAAGTTTGTCATCTGGCCCAGATCACCCAGATGTTGCTGCAACTTTTATAAATGTTGCAATGATGTATCAAGACATTGGAAAGATGGATACAGCCCTTCGTTATTTGCAAGAAGCCTTGAAAAAGAATGAAAGACTGCTGGGAGAGGAACACATTCAAACTGCTGTGTGCTATCATGCTCTGGCAATTGCATTCAACTGTATGGGCGCCTTCAAGCTCTCGCACCAGGCATGTCCTTGTCTAAATGTCTCTTCGACTGAAATCATGAATGAATTTGAGATAAAATAGACCTTTTTATTGTGTTATATATCAGCATGAGAAGAAAACATATGATATTCTCGTTAAACAACTTGGAGAAGATGACTCTAGGACGCAGGATTCTCAAAACTGGATGAAAACATTCAAGACGCGCGAGATGCAGGTTTTGCTTTCTGTCCAGGATTTCTTGATAAAATCATGGTTCTTGGTTTATTAGCATTTCTTTTTGTTTATTTATCGCGTTCTTGATTTGGTAGATGAATGCACATAAGCAGAAAGGTCAAGCTTTGAATGCTGCTTCTACTCAAAAGGCCATCGATATTTTAAAGGTGATACTTGAATTCTGTTTTTTTCCTTCATCTCCAAGTCCAAGTCCAAGTCCATCCCCATTTTCATTGTTTCATAACATTCCAAAATTAAGAAACAGAACAAATGAAGACAGCTAGAGATGGAAGGCATTAGCTTATGATAAGGATGCTTTTGGTTTTTATTTAAATGGCTGTCTATTCAAAGGATAAAACAATTCTAAATTTGATATTCCCTGGTAAAATGTAAAAAGTAATACAAAATGCATATTCTGGAGAAGGGAAAGTAAGAGGAGTTGTTAAATGTGCTTGGTTGGGACTGTTGATATTTTTGTTTAGCAAGCATTTCTTGAAAAGAAAAAACAAGGTTACTAGAACTCTTACCAACCATGTTTTTTCTCATTTTTCTTTTCATTTTTTTCACGAAGAAATAACCCCAAGAACTAATTAGCATAAGGTAGTTGTCTACTTGATAAAAAGAAGATACAAGTAGATTCAAATGAAATTAGACCTGGTAACTCCGGAGGATGTTCAGGTGCAGCCTCCCATGGAACACTAATTTTTGGTGGTTATAAGATATAGGGGTTTACTGTTGAATTTTTGTGGAAGTTGCTTGTGCGATGAATTCAAGTTCTCTTTATGGATGCAGGCTCATCCTGATCTAATACATGCTTTTCAAGCTGCTGCTGCGGCTGGAGGATCCGGTACTTCTGGTGCTGCTTTAAACAAACCGGTCCATGCCAGTATTGGTAGTGAAGCACTTCCCCGAGGACGGGGTGTAGATGAAAGAGCAGCTCGAGCTGCTGCTGAGGTTCGAAAGAAAGCTGCTGCAAGGGGTCTTTTGATCCGACCACATGGTGTTCCTGTCCAAGCTTTACCACCGCTTACCCAGCTTCTTAATATCATAAACTCTGGAATGACACCTGATGGTGTGAACAACGAGGTTGCTGATGGAGAGAAAAAGGAATCAAATGGACATGCTTCAAATGAACCACATGTTCCCGAAGAGGACCTAACCAAACCCGTTCAACAGGATCAGACTCCAGTTGGACTAGGCTCTGGCTTGGCTGCATTGGATGCCAAAAAGCAGAAAACAAAAGCCAAAGCCACGTCTGAAACTTGAAATTCAGAGTTTTCTTACAACTGAAGTTCTTCCTCCATTGTTTCTCATTGGCATAAGCATAAATGTTTGCATAACCAGCCCTTCATATGAGATTTGAGCTAAGTGAAAGAGCGTTCAAATGTAAGAAAAGTGATTCCCTTGATTCTATTTAAGGGATTTTTAGGAATCTTTCCGATATATCAGTGGCCTGGCAGAGATAAATTTTTGTGATATTGAATACTTTCTATTCCATAAAAAGTTTGGATTTCGTAATTTATATGTAGCATTCGTAGTTGAGTGACGGGTTGTTTCCTAAACAAGGAGTTCTTCAATAAAAACACCATTGTTTTTAGCAGTGCTTATTGATAATTCTCCTTTTGTCGGTTCTTATTTTCTTTTAATTTGATTTGATCTTTTTACGTTCTTATTTTTAACTTTTCATTAATCATCACGTCTTGTCCCCGGTGACGGCCTCTATTCAAATATTCCGTTAGCAAGGTTAAAGACATTTTGATGTTCAATAATTTTAAAAAAAATTGAAAACTAAAAATTAAAAACCTACAATTTCGTTGCTTCTCGAAATCTGCAATATTCTTCCATAATATCACGTTTTAAACTTCGTAAAACATCTAACATAAATGTATGTCTGACAACAAAAAGTTAGCTCGAAAATCAATACTTCCCAATTGATAGATCATGTTTGTCCATTTTCAAAACATATTTTTTTCCAACCTCATTGAATCAGTGTTAGTCTTCCAACTCAATTCGTTTTTTCAGTTTTCACTCCCAAAGTTAGTCGTGTTATATTTCTATTTTGAATTCAAATAGACATGTCTATGAAGATACAGACTATCTGCGGTCGACGACGACAAATCCATCATTCTTATGAATAAGAGACTTAAGATCAAAATATTAGAAAAGAAATAGATATATCCTTAGTACTGACGTTGATGATCCAACTTTGTTGGTCAAATTTTAATTATAAAAGAAAAAGTCGCGTTGATAAAGTCTTGGCAAATAGTCATAAGATGATAACCCGAACACGCGCCTGCCTTGTGGAAAAAGAAACATTTGAAGCTACAGTGTGTGTCCCCAAAATAGGTCTTTCACGTGTACTCTTTTGTCAATATGAGTTTGTCGGTCAATGCTAATCATAACATAAATTCTTAATGATATCAACCTAAAAATACTGAAAATAATTAGGAAATGGAATAAAATAAGGATATGTTTGATATGCAAAAGTCACAAAAAAAATTCAATTCCATGTTAGTTGAAAAATAAATACTCACCATACTCAAAGGAATTCGTTTTCCATGAAAACAAAGAAAATGCAGCTTAAAATGATTGTATCTTAGAATTCAGTTTCCATTTCCACGTTGCAATTAAACGGTCAAAATGAAATTCGTTTTCCTCAAATGTTACATTTTTCATGAAATTCGTTGCAATTAAACAAGCATAGGAGAAAACAAATGAGGAAGAAAAAAGGGACTTGTTTACTCTCTTTCTGTCTGCATTGATTTATTTGCTGCTAAAAATTTGAGGAGGATGTTTGGTCGTGATTAAAAGTCACTCACTTGGTCATATTAGACGTTGTTGAAAAAAGAACACAGTTAAAAAACGACTTTTAAACATTACCAAACAAACCGCAATCTCTATAAATTCTTTTTGGAGTGTTTGCAATCCATGTTTCTGAGTCCTCTCTCCCATTTGAGATATGGATCTGGGCTTAAGCTTAGGAGATGCATCAAAAGATTCAAAACCATTTGAATTCTTGACAAAAAATAGTAATTTAGACGATCAGAATACAGCCATAAACAACAAGGATGGCCTGATTTTTAACATGGCCTTAGGTCTAAACTCAACGGTTGGAAATCAAGAATCCCACGAAAATTATGATCGAGATGATGATCAGACGTTACAGGAAAGTGATGGAACTGATGATGATCATCAAGAAAAGTTAATGAAAACTCCTGTTCAGCTTAATCTTCTCCCTCTTGCTCCTGTTCCTCGTCACACTGGATCTCTTCTTCGAGGTAATTCATACTCTTCCGTTTTGGTGCAACCTTAAATACATGGGATAATTTGTTACATTGACTCTTTTTTTTCTCTTTGAATTTGTTTTGCAGTTGCGGGGAGTTCCGATATCGGTTCGTCGAGGCACTTGAGTTTACTGCAGCCGGTGAGAGGCTTGGAGGTAAACCGGTCAACGGTGGTGGCTGGTGGAGCAGCGGAGGAGGAGGTGTTGTCGGCAAATGACATCTTGGAGGCTGAAAGAACATCTTCCAGAGCCAGTGATGAAGATGAAAACAGTCACAACAGTAGGAAGAAACTCAGACTATCTAAAGAACAGTCTGCTTATCTTGAAGAAAACTTCAAAGAACACAGTACTCTCAATCCTGTGAGTATATGTTTAAGGAAGAGGCAAAAAATAATTGGATTTTCATAATATTTTTTATATTAAGTTGTCGTGAAGATGTTTGGCATGCTTAAAAGTGACTTTTTAACTGCTTTTCTCGTCTGTAAATTTGTGTTTTTCGAAAAATCTTTGTTTTAATTTTTCATTTTCTTCCCTTTTGTTTCTCGATGGAAGAAGCAGAAACAAAAGCTTGCACTTGCAAAGCAGCTTAATCTTAGGCCTCGACAAGTTGAAGTCTGGTTTCAGAATAGAAGAGCAAGGTATGTATAAATATTATTTCGAGTCTCGGGTTTCATCTTAAAATGTTAACTTTGTTAAATATTATTTTCATATTTAAATGATACGAGATTTTAATACAGGACCAAGTTGAAGCAAACAGAGGTGGATTGTGAATATTTGAAGAGAATTTGTGACAGTTTAACAGAAGAAAACAGGAGGCTACACAAGGAGTTACAAGAATTGAGAGCTCTTAATTCTAAAAATCCATTCTGCATGCAACTTCCAGCCACCACCCTCACCATGTGCCCCTCTTGTGAACGTGTAGCCACCACCTCCTCAGCCACTCTCACCGCCGCCATCAATCCCTCCATTGCCAAAACCAGCACCATTGAATCCACACCTAAAGTTATCCCATATCCTTTAGTTAGACCAAGGTTTTATCCATTCTCTTGCTCTCCAACCCATTCCAATCAGTCTGCAGCCTCATAAATTGAAGAAAATATACAGTTTTTAATTTCTATATTCAGATTTTGTCAATAGTTGTCCAAGTTTTATATAAACTGATATAATTTGTTTTATTTCTTTAATATGTTTGCTTCTGGATCGATGGGAAATTTTTGGCGTACAAGGGTTCTACAGTTAGATAATCTTTTTTAGTCTGTGCAAAATTAGGATAATGCTATGTATACATAACATGATCCATAGGGATTATGGCCCGGACATGGCCATTATGTCAAACTTTATGGATAATACTATGTACACATAACATTATCCGCAAAATTATTCTTCTTACCAAAATTATCTATTAAATTTTTTACCATCATAATATAAAATTTTCGAAAAATCATGGCTCCGGACCTTCTATTGTTATGCGTAAAACCTAATTTTTTTTTTGCTTAGTTATACGATATAATCCATTTTTCAATAAATTCCGATTCTTTATTTTCGCTCTTTTTTTTTTTTGTTTCCTTGATTGTGTATAGACATGTAATGTGCACAACAATATATACAAGAGAATATTGCAGAGTAATTGATGGTTGTCCCATGGTTCAAGGCATGCTTTAAATAAAGTGATGTCAACCATTCTTTTCAAATATTTGAATCAAACCAAATTATATTTGATGAAAAAGGAGTGGCGTGGGGAAAGGGTTTATTATGGGTGAACTGCCCAATTTGGGGACAAAGGCAACAACATTTTATTAATTGTGTCTGGTCAATTAAGGTGGTCTTTTATGAGCACCAACCATTGACTACTCACCACCCCAAGTACAGTCATCATCATTGAATTCTAACGCTGCTAGGCACGTGCGACATTCACGATATTTCTAGATTGTGTTCGAGCATGTCCGTACAGAATGTAAAATGAATCGAGCAATCACGTATATACTCTTAACTTTCTAATGATGCTTAAAATATAATTAGTTTTTATCATAGCATATCCATATAGAATATAAAGTGAATCGACCGGTCACGTATGTACTTCTAACTTTCTAACGTTGCTGGGCACGTTGCTTATCATGATGTCCTAAAATGTTGTTAATTTGTATTGGAGCAGGTCTGTATAGAATATAAAGTGAATTGAGCACCACGTATACTCCTAACTTTTTAAGGTCGCTTTGCATATGGCTTTCCACGATACTTAAGATATTGCTAAAGTGTGTCGGAGCACGTCCATATGAAGTGTTTCTATAATGATCAATACATATATAGTCATAATTGAAAAAAAATGTGGGGGTCTCTTAAGTAGGGAAGTTCATATGCAATTATTGTAAATCAACTAATGAGTTGATTGCCTAAGCATCTTAGAGAAAAGCAATATTTATAGTCAATATAAATAAGTTAATGAAGCCCCTTTGTTACAAGGAGACAATCACTAAGATAATTAGTATACGCAATACAAATGAAATCATCATATCTGGATTTGCATGCTTGGGTAAATTTGGTCAACGTCACTGAATTTTTGGAGAAATCTCAATTAATCACTAAACTTTAATTTGTATTAATTAGGTCACAAAATTTCAATTTCATTTTAATATTAACTACTATGTTAGATTCTATCATCTATCATCCCCAAACCGATGAAAATTTCTTATTTGGCTGCCATATCGTAATTGATCTTCCACACCGTAGGCACCTTTAAACGATATATTGCAGTGTCAACGAATCAATTTTCATCAATTTAGGAGACGGCAAGCGACGTGATGAAACTTAATGCTAAAAAGTTTTGTGAATCCAATTGAAAATAAATTGAAGTCCAATAACCTAATTGAGACCAATTGAAACTTAACTTAACGCGACTGAAATTTCAATGACCACAATTATGAAATTTACCATTGCATGTTTACAATATCTCGACTTCTAAAAAAGTTTTCGATTTTTCATTATTATTTTTTTCGACATGTTTCTCGTGAAAACTTTACGGAAATTGCAGGTGTCGTGTATTTAATAAAACAAAGGCTAAGATAAATATGGAGTCATATCAAAATAGAAATATAATTCAATGTGGACTTAGACTATTTAAAAGGTTGAAATATGTTATGAATAACTCAAAAGTCTCAATGAGTGTCGTATTCTCTTTCAGGTTAAAAAAGGAATTTCATTGTGCTGACTCCAAAGAAAATATAATTTGCATTTTCTACACGCAATTTGTAATGACTTTGAATTTGGACTCTTATCAATACATTGGTTCAAGAAAAACACTTATAATCAAATAAAAACTTAACGGGGGTTGGATCGAAATTACAATTCTTTCAGATTGCATCGATCTACAAGATTATGAGAGTCGATTACGAATCTTAATATGTAAGTAATTTATCGCTTTTACTGTATTTTATGAATTTAGACATTATTTATGATGTGATAGAACAATTATCCTAAAGTGTGTCAATAGGCAGCTTGCATACCGAGTCAAAAAGTGATAACCTTAGTAAGAAAACAGAATAAACCAATGTAATCTTCTTCTTTTAACATAAAATCTATTGAGATATGAATTAACAACTTTCGGTCAATTACAATCTTGATATAATTATAATTATTGTAAGATGAAAGTTGCACACTTAAATAATTAAATTGTTATGCTAATAAATTATTCTTTTATATTTGACTATATTTAACCTAAGTATTGATCCATTCAAACTATGAAATTGTCAACTTCCTTTGTATGCTCCTTGACAATTTGGGAGGGAATATGCAGGACATGTTGGGAATTGAGATCAATTTCATTATTATAAAAATGATGAAACAAAATATATAAATATTTGAAAAATACGGACACCCAAATCCTCAAGTATCTTAAGAATAATAACCCACTAAACTTTACCACACGTACATTCTACTCTTTCAATAACCCACAAAGAGAACAAGAAAAAAACAATATTTTGCTTGCAATAAGGCAAAGGTACGGTCCATTGCAAAAAGTAAGAATTTGATACGCAGTATTGAACATTACGATAGAGAATATTTGAAATTAATATTTTCAATATTCTCGAGGATAAGTTTCCACAAAAAACTAGCAAGTATAACACAAATTTACATGATCAGCAAGTTAATGGCAGCTGTAATAATTTGACACGAACAGTGGCTTGTTAATCAAAGAACAAGATTGGCCTGTGCGAAATAACTAAAAAAACTACCTACCAATAATCCAATGTTAGAAGAGAATGTCACTGAATGATGGCATTGTAAAATGTTCAGAGGAGAGAATGTAAAATGCAGAACGAAAAAAGAGTGGTGGGGAAGTGGATAATACCTGTAGGTCCTACGAAATGTGTGGACGAAAAATTGTTTGAATAAAAACGTATTTAAACCAAGGTGTGTTTATAAACACCTAGAAACACTAAGCTGAACATTCTCTTAGCGATATGGATTGAATGAACGTATGCCACTTTTTATCTCATCCGCATATTACTGTTTAAAATATGTTTTGGAGTCAAAAACAAAATATCATTTTCCCCATTCATTACTTGCCAAAACAAGAAAGGCATTATGATCCGCCAGGAGATGCTTTCAAAAGGAACTTCCTGGTGGGCAAATTTATAAAGCAGAAGAGGAACTTCCATCTTAAAAACAATAATATGGCTAATGAGCAAAACCAGGCACAAATGTCATGCAAAATCGTACCACTTTCACCATGAGATACAACTGCAAGCCTCTCAAGGGTATCGGCTAGCACTTGGTCATGCTCCTATTTTACCAAATGAAATAATGGCAGACCCCAATAAGTAAGCAGAGTTGATATTCAAGATTAGTACCAAACATTACAGTAAACAACTCAGAATTATATTATATAATTTTGAAAATAGTATGTTCAAAATTCTAGATACAGAATAAGAATTCTATTTTATTTTAGTTTTGTGTCTTTCTAACCTTCAGCAATTCCTTTGCCTGCTCTATTTCCAATGGGTCGGGTTTACTAGCCTTAAAACCCCTCTCCACCTGCCAAGGTCCACTGTTAATTACATCCACGGTAAGACTTACATCTGAGTAGATGATACATGTCTAATCATTGCTGCTTACCTCCTTGATTAGAATGTTTGTGTTAAGAAATCGAAGTATCATCGGATCTCTTCTTACCAATGCCATTCTGGGATGGTGGAAACTCCTTCATCGACTGACCTTTGTTGAACCCCCGACTCTTCCTGAACCTAGAGTGCTGTCACGTCCTAGAGGTCGATTCATACCATGGCTTGCTCCACCATATCCATCATGCCAGGAATTTCCCTTCTCCTCTCCTACCAATTGGATATCCTCAGGAGAAATCTGAAGAGGGTAAGAAAATGAATCAGATGAAGACATAATCTCTTTCTGCTCATTACTCAAACAAAAAGGTGAACCGTAAGGTGTAAACTTGACACTAACACTCTTCAGGTGTGAATTATGTACTCACCTTCAGCAGAAGTGGCGAAAATGTTTTCCTTGTATAAATTTTTAGTGGCTTGTATTTTATGGCAAGAAAGGTAATTTACAAGCTCCATGCATTTTCACACAGAAGTCTTCTGGGAACCATTTTAACAATCTTCTGATAATGCTTATGAGGTTCATTTTGCTCTCCATCATGAATATGCATCTAGGAATTCCAAAATGAGAACATTGATCAATTGGCTACTTAAGCCATTTTACATTCAATTATCAGTCAAATACCGGGCTGTACAGTTAATTACTCAGGTGGAGATAAAGGTTTATTTTCCCTTGATGACAAATACACCTAAAAAAAAAAATCTCCTTCACCGTAAAGATAAAATCTTTTGCACTTTCAAATTGCCTCCAGTAATGCTTCAACTAAAGGCTCGATTAAAGGGCATAAAAGGTGGCACCATCTAGTCCATCCATCCTTGAAACTTGAACTCAAAAGTATCATGGAGGAAAAACTGCCGCGTGACATGGAAGATGTGGATCTATCCATTTGAATGATTATATAATTAGTATAACTTAATAGAACAACCAGGCCAAAAAGTAGGTTTTCAAGCTATAAAATCATATTCATGATTAGTTTCCTTATACCTTAAGCTACTGTTGAAGGAGGTTTAATTGTTCATCACAAGCAAAGCTTTACCAGTTTAGCTTTTTCTTAAAATAAAATTTATAATAATAGCTTATCGAGCCAAGTTTAAGATGATTTAAAAAGTTACTTGATTATCTTAAGAACTAACCTCAAATAAGCTACTGAAGGGTCAGTTATCCAATCAGATTCTAAAAGTTCAGTTCATTTTACAAAACTATGTCCAATCGTACCTTCATTAATACAGCTAAGTAAATTGGATAACTATGTCCAATCGTACCTTCATTGCCAAATTGACCTCTTCGAGTTTGTCCAATCGTACCTTCATTGCCAAATTGACCTCTTCGAGTTGGACCCAATGTAGGATACTGCATTTTTATCGAAGTTACACCTGGAGGCAACTGACCCTGTAAAGGAAATTAATAACTGAAAATTAAAACCAAAGTATATTCAGCAGGTGTAAACTTAACACTAAAAATTATTAACTTACAGAATTATGTTTTTTGCCCTTGGCTCCCATATTCGGTCCACGCTTTGCAGATGATGATGGCTGGTTTGCAGTAGCCATTGACTGTGAGTTGAAAGGAGAAGCCGGCACACCAAAGGATTGCGAAGGTAATGAAGGGGCTATATTCTGCTTTTTATGAGAAACAGAAACTGAAGGACTGGGCACTGGCTCATGGATAACGTGACTAGAACCACGCATGCCTGGTTGAAGCCCAGCTGGCTGTCTCCATTCCCTGATAGCATATTTCAAATATTTATAGAACAGATGAAAGAAACTAGAACCTGTTGAAAATAAGGCATAAATTTTACAGGAACAAAACTTGTTAAGGACAAAACCTTATTCTTTGGATTACATCATCGGCATTAACCCTGTCAAGGAGCTCCCCGTGTTCTTCATTTGACGGTCTCAATTCTTTCCTAAGTTCAGTTATTAAACTTTCTTTCTCCTGAAGAAATAGATTCCATTGATCAGTCATGTAAACCTGATCAAACAAATATGCCAATATTAGATTCACGTGTTCAATATGACAAGAAGGTACCCAGGTACTTGCATCAGCTTGGGCTTTAAAGGCTCTTAGAACTGAACTGTATGCTTCTTGTTCAAGCTGGTGAATTTAGCCTTCCATATCATTATTCACCATACATCCTAGGATGTGGAACAGAATTCCTAACAGCAGGCATTCCATTCCCCACAATGCTGCCACCTCTTTGAATTCTATTTTGGTGTGTTGGAGAAAGATCATCATCTGTTCCTGCAATAATAACAGAATCAAAATCATATCTTTTGATTAAAATCACAGGTGCACATTTGCCCACAGTAATCCAACTTTCCAATTCATGCATCAATAGATCTCTCCATGGTGGCATAATGCTGAAGCCTCTGAACTCATAGTATACCAAAATCCTAGCAATATTGGTCCAAAATGGTAATTATCAAACTTAACAACAATATGGTGTTCTGACTTGTCAGACTCTCCCTCAGGCTAGTATGCTCAATATGCCCAAAAAAAATATTAGGTTTGTGCCTGTAATGGGAAGTTTTATCCCCCACTGCAGAAAAAGAAAAAAAAAAAATAGCAAGGGCAAATAATTGTATCGTGCTCACGAGTAACTTGCATTTCTTTTACAATTTACAAACGATATAAACTGTATTCCACAACTCTCGAAGACTTACAAAACACTCGTGATATCAAAGAGAAGCACTTTCGAAATTCAACCACACCAAGCTATAAAGGTAACTCAGAATATCTCAGTACAAAAGAATCCAGGAAGAGGAACGTTTTCCCAACCACTAATGGCTACGATAATGAGTGAAAATCTAACACAAGAAGAGGAACTAGTGCAATAGTTTCTTCACAGTACTTTTGATAAACACATTTACAGCTGGTTACAAGCAAATTCTGATCATGATCAGTCCCAAACAATCAGCAACTTATCAGTCCAGCCTCGCCAATCCATGGTCGGTCTCACTTTCGTGTCTGATCATGATGCAACAGCTACGTGAAAAAGACAATGAACCAACCATCTGTAATTCGATCAATCTTTGCTTGTTCCTGAGCTCAACTCAGACCCACTAGCCTGATCATGCATTAGCCACTATAAAGGAATCTTGAGGGTAGTCCAAATTCTTTAGCTACATGGTGGTTTTACCAACGGAGGACAAGGTACCAACAATTATTGTTTTCGTGGAGATTTACTTAGCAATTTGAGGAGTAAATCCTGAAAAATTACACCAAGGCACAAACTTCAAGGCGTTTGATGAAACCCTTATGCGAGGGGTTCCTCGAGCGAATAGCTTTAGCCATTAGACAGCTTTTTGAACAGTGATTGTAGTATTTGAATGCTGAATTAAGGTCATTTCATCATGTTGGACATATTAACCGGTTTCTTGTGTTCCTAGTCAGTTGGAGAACCTTTGCACAAAACTCAACATCACAAATGCACGCGTAATCATATATTTAGCCTACGTTTGACCTCCATTTTTTCAAAAACTCAATTTCAACCACACATTCTCCCATAAAATAATTTTACACATAAATAAAAAAAAAATCCTTATTTTTTAACTACACATTCTCCAAAAACTTACTATTTCCAAATTCATTATCCTAAAAAATGGGGCTCAAATAGGGGATTAATATTATAGAGGAGCCATGTTTCCAAATCAATAGCCAACAGTTGAGTTTTCCTTGAAGTCGCCCAAATTATTTATTTCGCCTTGGATTCCGAAATATTTTTTTCTTCCTTGAGTCTCAATTCATTTTTCTCTTTACACTCTCTATTCACGGATATAGCCCCTCTTTGATCCACGTTCTTAAGAAAAGAATGCATTTTAAATAGTGATGTGATGGAAAATATATACTTAAAAAAGAAGGAAAAATTTTGAATTTACGTGTAATATTATTTTATTAAAGATTGTGTGGTTGAATATGAGTATTGAAAGAATGTATTTTTTTAAGAATGTGGATCAAACTTGAAGGGTTGCTCAATTGGTCAGGCTTTGTGTTTGCTCCCCACGAGTCACCAGTTCGAGTCCTCTCGGGCCATTGAGGTGAGTACCCGACCATAAATTTCAGGGTTTCGTGGGATTAGTCGAGATGAGCGCAAGTTGTCCCAAACACCCACGGTTATCAAAAAATAAAAAAAAAAGGAATGTGGATCAAACATGGCCATATTTTCTTCTCTGTTGACGAATTCTGTTAGGTGGAATCATTAACCAAGATTGAAGAAGTGGAGTTGCGCGCATTTTAACTTATTTTTTTTCTTTATTAATACTTTTGAGGACTAGCCTATCCATCCTACCAAATTATTTCTTTCAAGACAAGGCATGTTTGGTACATAATCCTCCTTATAAAACAAACTATTAGCATGCTCTGATTCTGTACCTGGAAGTTTTTCGTTTCCGCACCACTGTAAATTATCATCAAGTTGGACGACGTAGACGAGATGATAGCCTCAGCAAAGGCAGCAGACCTGCAGCCCGGGTCACTCTTAAGTAGTACAGCTGATGTACGGTGCCGGTTATTACTGCCATTTCTGATGAAGGCGTAATTTTACAGCAACAGGTGGAGAAGGCAACCATGAAGCGAAGGGGAAAGATTCTGAATAGTCTCTCTATTTAAAGTGTATTTGGTGCGTATTAAAATGAGAGAATACATTTTTTTAAGTGATGTGATTGAGAATATGTGGTTGTAAAAGAAGGAAAAATTATTGATGTGATGAAAAATATTATTTCATTAAAGAATGTATTGTTGAAAATAAGTAGAATAATGAAAATGAAAAAAATAATGTGGCTCAAACGGGCTTATAATCTATTTTATTTGTGAACGCCAATAAATGCATTTCTTTTAAAGCCACCATCATATAAGAAATCTTTTTAAGAGTGTAACAGGGATGTATACTTCAAAGAGATTATACTTTTTCTTTTGGATTAATAATAGTTACGATAAATTTTTGTAAAATTAACTTTGCCTGTAAAAATGTAGCCATTATATAAGGATCCGGGACCAATAGAAAGTGAGGATCTCCTAGGCGGTGTTTCCGGTCCATGTTATAATATTGTTCTTCTATGCAAAAGTAAAGCATCGATTAACACTGCTCTCAAGTAAGAAAATTAGATTAACAACGATAACAGAAAAGTTCGTCTCTATCACTGATCACAATCTGTTGGCTAAGAGTTACAAATACAAAGAACTCAAACTCATTTTAAAGGAGGTGGATGGACAATTAAGCAGATAATCCAAATCACTATGGATCCGGCGATGATCCAACATATAAATGCAAAGACTAAAAAACCAGCTAAAATGGTAAGGAAGGGAGGACCTTGAGCAGCATCAGCTCGTTTAGTTTCATCTGATCCCTCTGAAGGATTATCATTTGAAGCGAATAAAGGATGTAAGCTCGTTCTTACTTGCAGCCTACCTTCATTCTTAAACCTGAACCGAAGAAATAATGTCTTTTTTGCTTGTCAAAATTGCTTATAATATTAAATACACTGACAATGCAGTTGTTCTGTTTATGCTTATGCAGAACACTGGAGTTTTTTACAATTACAAAGAAATGAAGCTCAATATAAGCTAGAACTCTATTTTTTGTTACTTTTCAAATCACATAGCACGAGGTCAGGTGTATTTTATAGCATTGGTAACAATACTAAACTCCACACCAAATCAGTTGTCAAAGCCGGTGATGAACTTACATATACTTAACTCACGACAAGACTAGACAGTATAATGATCAAGATTTTAAGTTCTTTTACTTTTCTAAATAATTTTATACTAACTTCTTTACGGTCTAACCAATGCACCAAAGTAGCCTCAATATCTCTCCGGTGACTCTCTTAACTCTCTGTATTGTCCCTTAAAACTATTTAAACCGAAAGAAAGAGGATTGATTAGTATTCACAGATACTGCACTTGCCGCCAATCCAACCACAAACCCTTTTTACCTATTGTTAGCTTGTTCACAATTTTCTTTTGTCTTCGTTTTTATCCAGACGGGTTGTCAGGGAAAATGATATCATTATTATTTCCATGCAAGTGGGTAGTATTATTAATAAACTCTAAATACAGAAGAAAACCTAGCTCAAGCACTGCAGGACTTCAGGTTAAACAAATCATCAAAACAAATTTGCGAATAAACAAAATTAACAACTTTGGAAGATCTGAGTACAGAAAAATTAACTAAATTATGAATCAAGAACCCATCAAAGCAAAAATGTAGTTAAGTCGTTTCAAGAAACATTCACCCCAAGCTCAACTAGCCAGTACCCATCATACACTATCATAATTCCGATTCTTTACTCACAAAGCCGAAGAACACGGACCCAGAATTTAATTAATTGACATGAAATTGCAGATAAAAAAAGAACCTAAAAAACACACATGAAATCGAGATGGGTCACAGTGGAATTTTTTCCAAAAGTTAAGGAGATGGGGGATTTTTGAAGTCCGGCGCAGGGACGATGGAGCAGTGGAATTGACTGAACAGAAAAAATAGAGAGGCCATGATATTTCTGGTGGAAATTGAATTGTACTGTACAAGTGGCATTTATAGAAAGGCTAATATGTGGCTGTTCCGAGTTCTGGCCAGAGCGAACTGCTTGTTGGTGCGACCTACTCTCGTAAAAATTGTGGACTCTTTTTTTCTTTTTTTTCCTATGTCTACCCGGCCAGCTCTTTATTCGTCCTGAAAAAAATTATTGAAGATTGACTCTATACAGTAATATGTATTAATTCTCAACCTTTTAGTTTCGCTGAAGGGGTTTTCCATCATGATCATTGTTGACTCCAAAAAATGAGTCAACAGATGCCGGAACCACTCAAGTCAAGTCAAGCACGATTCTGACGCGTTCCTACCTAAATAACGGCGGTAGTAATAAAAAAATGGACGCGGGATGTACTTTGCGGCGTGAGACAAAAATGTTCGAGTTCCGACGGATGGAACGGTAGCAACCGCACTAACAACGATTGTAGTATCTTTTTAGCAACTCACCAACTCCTTCTCGCATGTTGTGGAGGCATTGGACGGTGGCAAACCTTTGTATTTTGAAAATGTGTATATTAAGGTGTGTTTGATGGATATTATTGAGGGAAAAATATATTTTAAATAGTGATGTGATGAGAAATATGTAGTTAAAAAGTAAGGAAAAATTATTAATGTGATGTAAAATATTATTTTATTGAAGAATGTGTGGTTGAAAATAAGTAGAATAATGAAAATGAGAATTTTAATATGTACCAAACGGTAGAATTTGGGAATGGATAGAGGACGCTGCATAAAATTTTATCANAAATAGTGATGTGATGAGAAATATGTAGTTAAAAAGTAAGGAAAAATTATTAATGTGATGTAAAATATTATTTTATTGAAAAATGTATTTTTGAAAATGAGTTATGAAATAATGTATTTTGAAAGAATGTGTGTCAAACATGGGCTAAGAAATTGTGTATCTTAAATTCATTTGGGTTTTCTAATCCTCTTGGTGCTCTTTTGGGTCTCTTTTTTTTAGGTATATGGCAAGATTTTGGCATGATAAAGTTAGGGGGAGGCTTGTTGTGGATCTCTACAGTGAAGGAAGGGTCCTCAACGCCATCATACCTCAGGTCTCCTTTGTTGGATTCAGCCCCCATCATCTCATGTGGCCTCCACCTCGACAAATAAGGAAGTGAAAGAAAAGGGAGTATTTGGCATGTTCTCCTATTGTTGCCTTATCTCTAAGCGTTTCGTTTGGTGGCTTATTTCTAGGTGGAGTGTCCAACTTGTCGAATACACTTGTGGACCTTGTTAGTTGAGGCTCTTGTTCATATACATGTAGGAATTCGAGCTCTTCGGTGAATTGGCCCTCAAGTCCAACACTTGCTGTGTGTAAAGAGGTGTCTAATTGTACATCTCTCTAGGGTCCACTCTTGCGAGAGAGTTGTTCGCCGCCTCTTTCTCTCTTAGTCTCTAATGCCCTTGATAAGTTGTTGATTTGGGAAGGCATATCCATAAGATGGGAAATTTGTATCGGGGAATGCATCTCAATCCCTTGAAATTGCATTTCACTACAATATAAAAGAGGCAAAAAACTTGGCAAGCCACGTGTTGCGATTTTCCATCGTCGTAATTCAATTTTTTTTTCACTTCATGCAACATTTCTCCACTTTCACACACAACTACACCATACTGCCATACTTTCTCTCATTTCTTCACCCCACTTTTTCCTTTCCCAAATTTCACGTCCAACACCCTTTAATTCCTCCAACCATCGTCGAGATTTTAGTTCCCGAAACCCCAGCAATACTATCGCCAACAATTGCACGAAGATGAGCTCCATGATTGTGAATAACAAGCAAGTAGATAAGTACGTTTATTTTGAATACCTACGGTTGTGAGTTGTCAGTCATTTCTACATTCCTTTTCTTTTAGGATTTTAATTCTATATGCACTCAATATCTCACTTTTTTCATGGATCTTTTGAGGTAAAGTTGAGTGGAGTTCCATTTTTGTTGCAGGAAGCTACAAGAAGAGTTCAACAAGGAATTTGATCTGCAGATAAAGGGTGCTGAAAAGCCCCTTGTTCGGGAAATTTTGGGCATTCGTTTCTTGCTACTCCCTTGCACCATTGGGAAGATTAGTGTAATCTTCTTTGTAACACTAATTATCGATGCATGAAAGAATGCCATTAATTTTTCTCGCTGTTCTCATTTGATATCTTTTGTGGCTTCTGTACACTTTTAACCTGAAATCTTAAATTTGATTCCTAATTTTTGTTGTCCTCAGCTTTTATTATGGTATGGATGTTGGTTCTGGAGATACAAGGTGAAACGAGCTCCATATTCATGGGAAGATGCCTCCTATTTAACAAAAATATCTCTTGGAGCACCTTATGATTCATGGAGATATATAGGTAGCACAGCTTGTCTATCTCAAAATTCAACATGTGCTTAGACAGTATGGGCTGTTTTTATAATCAGTTGCAATCTTAATTCTAGGTTACCTTAGGAATGCTGATATCTCAAAATTCAACATGTGCTTAGACAGTATGAGCTGTTTTCATACTTAGTTGCTATCTTAATTCTATGTTACCTTAGGAATGCTGATGTCTTTATGATGTCTTTGAACTTTCTGTACTCTTACACTGAGACTCACTTCAATTTGTTCATTTGGACCCACCCGAAAATATGGTTGCTGTCATATGGAAAATGAGACAGGTCTCCGATGTCTTTGAACTTTCTGTACTCTTACACTGAGACTCACTTCAATTTGTTCATTTGGACCCACCCGAAAATATGGTTGCTGTCATATGGAAAATGAGACAGGTCTCCATGCACGCACGGAGACCTTCCAATTCTCCGTGTGGCACGGAGCACGGAGACATCTTCATGCCACACGGAGTGTCTCCGTGTGGCACAGAGAGGGTCTCCGTGCCACAAGGAGACGTCTCCGTGTTATCCACAATATTGATAACTACACGGAGGCGTCTCCGTGTTATCCACAATATTGATAACTACATTTTCTAGCATATGACGTATTTCGAGCTTTGGATTGAGTCTCACTTGTTCCATGTTTATCGAGCATTGAAGTAGTCTAGGAGTTAATTCTATGTGGGTGGCGTGCCTAGATGATAAGATTTTCATCGTTCGCCTAACTAATTAAATTTTTCTGCTTGCTGCCTTTAAATCAAACTATTCATTAGGTCAGACACTTTTTAACTGCTAATAATTTTGGGTTTAGAAAATTGGGCCTATGAGAAATTAGGTCAGCCACTAATTGGGTTAATTATTTGAACAGTGACTGAATTTTACTAAGTGCTACCACTTAATAGTCAAACTTAAAATTGTATCTCAATAGTCATTGAATTATGTACCATGTTATCCATTCATCACTCAAAGTTCAGTGACAATTGAGATACTGTTTTAAATTCAATTATACGTAGTAACAATTGGCTCACGTTTGGGCTCCATTTTCATTTAATGCATTTTTTCTTTCTTCATTTTCAACCACACATGTTTCAATAAAATAATATTACACGTACATTCAAACTTTTTCTTACTTTTTAACTACACATTTTCCGAAAAATTACTATTCCAAAATTTCATTAAAATGGAGCACAACCGAGGGCTTGGTATAGTTCAATCATCATTGAGATAAAATTTTAAGTTCGGCTATTAAGTAATAACAATTTTTTCTTTCTTCAAATTGATCTTTGTGAAAGAGAAATCAAAGAAAATGGAGGGAAAAAAGAGGAAACTGAAAAATAGAGATTCAATAAATTGAAGAAAAATAGAACTTCTCACGTTTAAGCATCACATATTTCTACATAAGATTGAATTTTACCTGGTGGGTGTCTTATTTTCCACAAAAAATGAATTTTTCAAAAAAAAAAAAGAGAGAGAGAGAGAGAGAGAGAGATTGATTTTTTGGTATCAAAGATTTCTACAAATATAGTATTATGGAACAAAATTGGACATTGGAATTGGGCAAGTGAGATTTCTGAGAAGGATTGGATATTTGAAAGTGGGCTTCAAATGGAAAAAATTATAGGGAAAATTTCATAACTAAGATAAATTTCACCAATTTTAAATTTAAGAAATTAAGTTTAAAATTTCAAATCTATTTAAAAATTAATTAATTAAACATATAATTTATTAATTAAATATATTAAAGTCACAGTTCCATATTTAAACCAGTGTTTAACCATATAATTGGTCACATATTATTAATTGGTCATAAATCACAATTTTTATATGTCACAGATTATTTTACGGCCACAATTCAAAAAATTTATGGCTCACAATTTGTCCATCGGTCACAAATAAAAAATTTATACATCACAATTTATTTATCAATCACAAATCTATCAAATTAATAATCACATATTATTTATTCGTCACATATTACAAATTTTGTAAGTCACAACTTATTTTATGATCACAAAATATCAATTTAATTGATCACAAATTATATTTTGGTCACAATTTATCAAATTATTGGTCACAAATTAATAAATTTTTAGTTGACAATTTATTTATTTTATTGGTCACATATTATTTATTGATCACACACCAACCAATTTATTGGTCACAATCAACTAAATCATTTGTGATCGCCACCAACGGTTGTGATCACCACCACACCGTTGCAACAACTCAAAACACCGTCGCCAGAACCACCAACACCACCTCCCGACAACAAAACCATTGTCTTGAATACCGTAGCCAACATCACCACCAACACCACTACCCACCCACAACCACCACCACCCATCCACCAACCAAAAAAAAAATCATCACCACCACCGCTATCTACACTACTGCAGCTGTCTTCTAGGCCGCTAGAGATCCACCACCACAACCTCACCACGGATCCACCACCACGCCCACAACATATCACCACCACCCCAAAGCACCGCCACACTACTCACAGCTGCGATGCTGATTGCACAGTGATTGCTGCAACAGCAGCTCCGATAACGTCAGCTCGTGCGATAGCTGCGAGCAACAGCAATATCATTTTGGGCCTATTCGCGTATAGCTCTTCTGGGGTTGATATCACCTTCATTTTTGTCATCATTTCTTCAAGGACAATACTCTTTTTCAAGGAAAAGTACTAAGCTCCTTTATAAAGTAGATAGGCATTTAATAAGCATTTCCCTCACGGGATTCACATGTGATTCAAATGTAGATATTCACAATTGAACTCCAAATTTGGTTGGAGACTAGCACATCAACAGATTTCCCATCCGCTCCTCGCTCAAAATGTTTGTGCGCTTGGAACACACACACAGACAGAAACGATGTAACTTTGGAATTGGGTTTATATTATAGAGAGAATTTTCAAAGTGATGATTACCCTGACATCGAGTTTGAGCATTTATAAGCAAGAGAAATGAATGAATCTTCTTTGGATGCTTGATACGTGACTTCGTCATAATGGCTTACTAGTCGAGTTTTATCACGTTAAATGTCACATTCTATGACCAATAGGTCTGTGCCTCTCACGATATCCTAAGTGGATGAAAGGATGTTCGCACTCAACTGTCATTGCAGGTCACATCACATTAGTCACTTCTCACATGATTTCGTAAGTTAGAACCACCTTTAGTTCAAGGGCTGAGGTTCAGCCTATACCTTTGCGGTCATGGAGATCCATATTATGCCGCTAAGAATTAGAATACAATAATTGCTTCGTAGAAGGAAAGTGACAACCCTGCACAAGTTATTTAGGATCGTAGGGAATGTTAACAAGAGGAGCACTTACGTGATATTCTTGATTAGCTGGAGAAACATAACTGGTCACATAAGTTGGGGCACAACATTTTTACTGAATTTTGTGAATCAAGTGCATTGTTAACAATAGATTGAAACCGGAAGAAGTATTTAAATGCCATTTATATAAATTTAATAAGCTGACGTTCCCCAGGACCCCCACTATAATCTGTCCTAATTGTTAGAACATGTGTGATACCTTCCTCCTTTTCAATAGTTAAAGGTAGTAAGTAGTTAATATTTTATAAAATAATCAAATGCTAATTCCAATACGCGACTAATAGACCAGAATCATACGCTGAGTGGTGGGTCCATTTTTATGCCCTTTTGTTGGAACACGAAACTCATAATTGTCTCATGAAAACTTCACAATAATATAATTGTATTATTGCTTGATCGGTAAAATTATTATTGATTTAAGTTTAAAAATAATGAATTTCATAAAATGTATGAATAATAACAAATAATAACGAATGAATGAATGATAAAATTTGCATTAGATATTGATTGAATAATAATAAAAAAAAAATATTATTTACTTTTCAGTAAAGACAAACATAGTCATACAATCCAACATTGAAATCTTCACAATAAAAGAGTAGCAATCAAATTAACATTGAAATTTTCACCAATCTATACAACCATTATTCATAAATTTGAAAACAAAATGAAGTTCTGTAACCCAAATATTGAGTCTTGCAAAAAATTTAAGGACGACCTAATCGGAAACATTCCAATTAGAACAATATATTCAAGTCGAAGCACATCGTAACTTAAAGAGTCATTCCATTTAGATAAATATACAAAAGAAAAGAAGCGAAACAAGTTTAAGACGAATGATCATTCTTGATGGACTCTTTCCGGCTGAACGACCTGCTTAGCGACCTTAAGAAGCTTCCGGATGGTGGAGACGACGAATTATCACCAAAGAAGAATGAATCTTTGCGGCTGAACGACCTAAGGAAGCCCCGAGCAGAAGACGGAGACTCGCTTCCGGCCGGTATATCGGCTAAAGCAGCAGCCAATCGACGAATACTGATGGATCGAGCTTGTTTGAAACTATATGATCTTGGAGCCTTTGAGAATATGGTTGAAGACTGAGTAAGAATGACATAAACTAATCCTTGAACAAGAATAAACACGGCAATCTTCAAGAACATGCCTCCTAAGCTGCTGTCAAACTCCATTTTTCAGAAGTTATAACAAAGAAAACAGTATAAGAAATTAAAGGGTTGTAGAATTTGCTGAAGAGAAAGAGAATTCTATGAGGAAAGTGGAATGATGAGATAAGAATTTACAGATACATATGCACAATGTTTATATATATAGGTATAGAGATGGAGAATAAAAAAAACAGAAAAAAAAAAAAAAAGTTATGGTCCAGACCTCAATGGCCGACCATATTGACTGAATGGATTTTGAAAGTCCATGACTAAGTTTATTACACGTGAGGATAAGAGAAATTAATTAAGTATTTGGAAAATTGCACCATTGGTCTCCAACTTATTGTCCTGATAGCAAGTTGGTTGCCAACATTTGAAATAAATCAATTTGGTTCCAATTCTTAAATTCAGTTCTCTATGATCCAAATCTCTTATAAGTCTTCAGTTAGTCCTCTACATCTAACTTTGGTTCCTATTCTTAAACTATAGTTGCAAAATCAGTTCTCTGTTATTCAAATCCCTCATAAGTCTCCAATCAATCCTCGACATCTAACCTTATGAAGTTAAATTTTGTCTTATGATTTGGATTGATATTCAAAAGTTTTATGTTAGAGATGTTTATATGACAATGGAGTGCCAATTTAATGAAAATTAGAGAATTTTTATCTAGTTGTGACAAAAATGTTGAGCAAAGCTCACACTGTTGAGGCTCCTTGATGCCTCGAGTCGCCCAACAACATGGATTTTTGCAAGCTGTTAACTTACTATCTTTGTAGGTTGTTACATCTTGCAAATTTACAGACAATTACTTTTGTATATTGTAATTTCTATTTTAAAAAAATTAATTTTTTATTTAAATTAGTGGGCGATTCACGAGCCGAGTTAGAAGTTGGATTGATATTCAAAAGTTTTATTTTAGACATGTTTATATGACAATGGAGTGCCAATTTAATGAAAATTAGAGAATTTTTATCTAGTTATATCAAAAAAGTTGAGCAAGCTCACTAAGGCTCCTTGATGCTTTGAGTCGCCCAACAACATGGATTTTTGCAAGCTGTTAACGGTCCATTGTCGTCTAATTTTTATCATTAAGGACTAATTATGTAAATATAATAAAATGATGAGCATCAACTTCTCTTTTTTTTATAAGTAGGGACTAACATTCTACTAAAATGATACATTGTGGGACCAATTATGCAATTTCCCCTTAAATATTAGGTTTCCTGGTGTTTAAATTGACTTGTGGAAAAGTCAAAAATTTTGTTTAAACAAGAAACGCCACGCCACCGTAGCACAGAAGTTTCTTTTCTAGATGGCTTAGGTTAATGACCAGGCAATATTAGAATTAAATATAACAGTCTTGCTACATGTATATCAGAGATTACAAAATTGATTACATAATGTCATCATCTGTCATTTTGTCAGTTTAAAATACGGTCAACATTTTCATCCAATTTTTTTCCTCCACATTATATATTATGTAATCTCTTGTGTGCAATTTTGATGTCCAAATAGCAACATTCTAAATATAAATCAAATTTTATAGTCTAATTTTACGTACTTATCAACATCAACATCAACATCAACATCGCTTTTGCGTCTCTTTCAATGATGTATAAGCATGCGTATACAAATTACAAACTATCCTCAAAATTTATTCGTGTCATTTAAAAGTGGGTCCTTTTTCTAGTGGATTTCAATCAACCAAAGAATGGGAGAATTTAGAATTTTCTTTGATTTCGTTTTCGATATTGCTTGTGGAATTAGGTTCTGTTTGGGAATTAGGTTCTTTGAGGATGATTTCACTTATCTTTCTTTGGGAATCAGATTATTTTTCTAGAAACCAAAAGCAATTCCAACATTTCTTTTTCAAGCATATTTACGATGAGAAGGAATCCAGAGCCAATTAATTTTTCACACAGACTGTTTTTGGCTTAATTTTTTTAAAAAGGAATTATTATGAGTAAGGTTTAAATACACGACATATAAAAATTATTCAACAAAGAAATATAAAAATATTTTAAGGATTCCTATTTTTAAATGAAAGGATTCTTCTACTTCTATTTTATTTAAATATATAATGTTTGTAAATATTTGAGATTATCCATAAGTTGGGGAATTTAATGTTAACAATTAAAGTTTGATGATTTGTTCTTTCAATTTAATAAGTAGAAAACTTGCACCGCAATTTCCCTTCTAAATGAATATGCATGGAACCTTTCTCTTTTTAATATTTTTTTAAGGTATTGGTTAAGTTTAAAATAAAATACTAATTCCAAAATTGTGACTACTTGACCAAAATTATATGCCCTTTCGTTGGATTCCTCTTTCTATGACGTAGCAATCAATCCCTTTCGAAAACTAGGCTCAATAATAGAAATTTTATTAAGGACTCAAATTTAGCTCTTGTTTGACAATTATTATTTGAGAAAAATAGAATTTTAAATAATGATTTTTAAGAGAATATATGGATAAAAAGTATGAAAATATTTTGTATTAGATTTTTAGGTGTATTGGCAATTATTTAGACAAAGAGATTATTGTAAAATATTAGGAATGTTACAAAAAAGTTGTAAAAGTTAATGAGTCTTTTGGGGGGTTGTATAAATGAATTAAGAGTCTTTGGGTTTAATTATAGAATAAGAAGAAAGAATTGTCGGATTTATGCTTGCCAGTCACCAGCTGATGCTCGAACGACCATAGCAGAATCATTGTCCCCTGCCTGTTGCTTGAGCGACACACCTCTTGCTCGCCTGTCACTCGCATGGCGCTCGAGTGACGGTATTGTTCGAGAAATTCTAGTTTGCGTTTTTCAAGAGTTTTATCTATCATATACTACTAAAACAACTCATATTATAAATATCTAATGCCCAGTACATTTTTTATGGTGGTTGATCATTATTTATATCTTCATAACATCATTCCAAGATTTAAAAACACATTCAACAATCTAGATTAATCTTTTGATTATTGAGATCATTCAACCACAAGTTTGGGAAAACATCGAATTTCTTATAATTCAAAACACAAACTTCCTAGATATTATTAGAAAGATACTTTCTCAATAGCTTTCATAGGTTGCTGAAATTTGAGGGAGGTTGGACTAGAAGCACATGAAGAGTACAAGAACGAGGCATTCTTGGTGTTCCAGGGAGATAAACAATTCTAGAAGATCGGGAACAGGTGTGAGTGAAGCACGTTCCAGCAATACTGAAGATCGTGGGAATTAGATCAACGAGTCTAGTGGATATTTTAGGCTGGATGCCACTGTAAGTTCTTATTATCTATAGTGGAAACTATTATCTTGGTCCCGGAGTTTTTACCTAGTTAAGGGTTTTCTCTGTTATCAAATCTTGTGTTATTTACTGATTTATTAATTATTGCGGCAATTCAACATTGGATAATTTAACTTGATTAATTAAATCTAAAACAATTAAAAAGTGACTTGATTAACAAATTAAATTCCACATTATTCACACGTTAGGTGATTTTAGAGTTGGACTAGTAACTTTCATTTTGGATTTTCATACATAATATTTTATTGTGATGAATGTGTGATTGAAAATGAGTAATAGAAAAAAGAGTTTGAAAATAATAGTTATCAAATGGAGGCTTGGTGTTGTTTTCTTCACATATCCATCCAACCATATGTGTAGATAACAAATGAATATATCATGTATGAGTATTGAGACTTCTAAATTGTTGAGATTCGAGTAAGGGTCACATAACTAAGAAAGTCATTAAATATTAAAGAAAGAGAGAAGAAAAATAAAAAGAGAGAACTTAACGAATGAGAAGACTCTTCTCTTTCAGTGGCATAAGAAGCTTGCGGAAAATAGAGATCATGGCCTATCATCAACGAGGGATGTAACTAAAGGATGGAGATGACTTGATTCTGGCTAGTATATCAAGTTATCAACTAGAGGGATTGTCATATCTTTTGATACCATTCCATCAAAACATTAACGGTTACATCACACTAATTTGAAATGAATGTAATTTTAACGATTTAGGCCGCATTCTACTAGGATGGTTCATGACCCTTTAGTACACTCGATCCATTGATTAGTGTAGACTCTAAATTTTACAATTCAGAAGAGCAAAATTATTAACCACTAGCAATTCTATGTGACTCATGAAAATAGAACAACAGGAAGAATACTAAGGGAACGCTAATTTGGCGTCGTCAAAGACCCTCTAACAATCATGTCAATGGTTTTTATTAGAAGAATAAGAGTGTCATACAAAAAGTAAGTTGAATAGTTTTGATTGAGCATTACCCAGAACTCTGAGCATTAAAATGGCATTTGTAGGAACAACTTCGCAACCATTTGGATGAGAGTAATGATGATCCTTCGCGATTTTCGATTGACTGGAGGTACAATTTTACTGGATGAATTCGATTGGGATAATACGATCATTCTTAGATGAATATATTTGAATCGTTGACTTAATCAAAATTTTTGAAAATAGAGTCTCGTGGTTCATGTTGACCCCTATAATATAGGTTGTGATTTAGATCATTTGATATTTTCAAGATAGGCTAAAGGTCGCATCTCGTTAAGCGAGCCTATTTGTCGGCCTCATTTGACATCTTTGGCCTCTCAGACCATTGACATTTTTTTTCTCACTTTAATTTGTCCCTCATTCTTTAATTCGAGTTATACTTGTATTAAAGAGTAGTTTGGATGACTATTTGCCTTTTACAAGTGGAATGATGGTTGGTGTTCAGACAAATCCTACAAACATATGAGATCGTTGATAAGTAATAATGTGATAAGTTAAGAGTATCGTTTTATAGGGAATAAACCTTAAATTATATTCTATTAATACGTTATCAAATTCAAATGTGTAACAAAATAAATGATTTGTTTAGTATATCCAAATTATCTAAGATTATTTCTAACTAAATATGGGATGAATGCGTTGGAATTTCGAATTCTTCTATTGTTATCTTATTTTCAATTTTCAACCTATGTAATTTAGTTGTATATTCATGACAATCGATAATTCAATTATATTTAAACTTTCTTTACCAAGATAAATTAATTATATTATAAGCACGACTCAACCGATGCTATTCCTAATCCAAAATTATATGCATGTAAAGTCACGCATTCAATTAAATGGTTATCTATATGATTGCACATCACATATGTTATTTCTGTCATTTATTGCAAGTGTATTGAAACTGTAGTGCTCTAAACTTATTGTGAGCATTTTAACACTACAACTAATTATCCAATTGGTAATAAAGCAATTAAATAATGAACCAAAGCATACAAGATCAATCAATAACACAAATTTACTAAACTACTTTATCTTTGAATTAATAATAATGTTCATTTTCATCCAACACAATATAATGTAGCTCAACATGTTTATAAAGATAAAAAAAAAAAAAGAATTGAAAAACTATCACCCAAAATTTATAAATACAGGAAGTAGATGTGAAATTTGTTTCTTGTTCTTAATCTTCAATTCTAAGATTTGATTCTTCGAGTTCTTGATATTTTTTGATTCAATCAATGTGCTAGATTTGTTCTTATCTCCAATTTATATTGAATTTGTGCATCACTTCTTGATAGATTTTACGATATGAATTGAGTTGAGAAGTGAGAGAGATCCCATGAATGCTATCCCTTGTCTTGTACTATATGTGTTGAAATTTAGGTAAAGATTGCGTTCCAATTAGTTTCCAAATTGTTGATTGCGTTTTTAATTTTTTTTGTTTCATTTTATCCCCTAAAACAATTATTTTACAAGACCAGAAAATTTACTTATAAACAAAAAATATTTATAAATAAAAAATTTAATTATATATAAATATTTTACTTATTAAGTTAAAAAAATAATTTATATGTAAAAAGTTATGTCATATATAAGTAAAAAAGATTCATACAAAAAATTATATACTAAAAATGTCGCTACAATTTTTATATATGAGCTTATATGTAATTTGATTATTTTTTTAAAAAAAACTGGACCGCTTAATAATGAATTATCAATAATGAATTTTACTATTTTAAAAATTGTTATTAAAAATCACTCAAAATCGGATCCCTCATTAACTCCCGAAACTGATGCTTTAAAAAATCTTATACCTGGTACTTAAAGCAGGCACTAAGAGACGAGGAATGACGATCGAATTCACGATTAAATTGGTATTTATTTGAGTGAAAATTGTCTATTAAATTGAAAATTGGATAAAAAATAGTTCATACCTCATTTTTTACAAGTGCACCATATTTTAATTGCATTGCATAACATCTATTCATCACCAACACATTCTTGTCCTCAATATTTAATTAATTAGCACATCTTGTCACTGATAACGTTGTCTGTCCAAAAATTTGTTTAAGATGGAGTAAAAATAATAAATAAATAAATAAAATTGTCACTAAATATTTAGCCCTGTTTTAAAGCACATTAACATAATTTTTGGACGAAAATCGTTATTAATAGCAATATTTGATAACTAACGAAAAGTTAAGGGTAAAACGTGATGAAAAAGGTTAGGTATAAAAAAATTGATATGGAACAAAGACTAAAAATCTTAATACAATTAATATATGTTATATTTATGAAAAATATAGTGTGGATATAACCAAAGTGCGAATAGGTGTTTTCACAGGTACATTAATCCAAAATGTTTAATAATTTGAAGTTTTACAAAGTTCTAAATTTATTTGTCAGCTAAATAATATATTAATATTACTAATACGCTTAAATAAAAAATATATAACTAACAATTAAGTGTTTATTAGGTTTAAATTATAATCTCATTGTAATTTAAATGTTAAAATCTTGATTTAATTTTAACCATACATTTCTTATGGTTCACGATTATTAATTACTTATCTATCACTCATTTCTATTAATTTATAATTTCACTAACTTGATAGTCAGAGTGCACACGACCGCCTCTCCCACCATCAGAGAAGGTCATACGTGACTAACAATTTTGTCCAAATGTGCAGGAGCAACCTTATGTGGATGTGAGTGGAGTCGGAATTTGTTATTCACGTCAACAATACAAAAAACGAAGTCAACAGTTTTCATAACGTCGACACATTTGTGCGAGGAATAGTTGAGTAGAGAACCTTAGCAATGGAGTTTTAGGAAGTTGCTTTACGGAGAGCTTGTCTAAGTTGTAGGAAGCTTCCCACTAATGCAGACGACAATCAAAGTCTGTTTGGTTCAAAAACATAGCGTCTAAAGGCAAGAACGCCAATCCTGCCATTGTTGTAATTTCAGTATATTGCATAGACAATATCTTAATAGTCTTGTGCTGGTTGGAGCTGAAACTTTGTGGAGTTCATATCGAAGACGTTAGCTTATTTATGGATCAAACGGAGTGTCATTTGGAGGTCAGGGGTGAGAATTATAAAAAATTATGGTTACAAGTTAAAAGACTATTATTGTCATTTGATTTTTCTTGCTACTAATCACAGTTAAACGTGCGTTGCACGTTAATTTGAAATATTTTATAAATGTCGTAAAAATAATATTTGAAAATTAGTGAATATAAAAAACAGTTTAAAAAACTATTTATGTAAAATGAACTTTTTATACAATTCAATTATTTATTTATGTGTATGTATAATAATTAACATTAATTTATATATATCATATTACAATTCAATCAATTAATTCTTCAAATTCATGTATGTACACTTTATATATTTTGGGGACTGCTCAACTACTCTAGAAATACTACAATTCGATTATTTATGTATGTTCATGTATACTAATTAACATTTATTTATGGGCATATTAAATATAACATTAAGTCATCAAGTTCATATACACATGTTTTGAGAGTTGGTCAATTATTTTAAAAGTAAATAACTTATTCAAAGTTCATGAACAGTATTTATTTTCAAGATTATTCATTTTATCATGAATTATTTTAGGAGTATATAAATTATTAAAGATCATATAATTTGGGTGCTATTCAATTATTATAGGAGTGGATAAATTATTCAAGTTCATGTACACTTATTTAATTTTAATNGATTATTCATTTTATCATAAATTATTTTATGAGTATATAAATTATTAAATATCAAATAATTTGGGAGCTTTTCAATTATTATAGGAGTGGATAAATAATTCAACTTTATATACATTTATTTAATTTCAATATTATTCATTTAATCTATGGTATAACGCCATTTGTCTAAATGTATATAAATTCTTCTTTTTCTATGTTCACCGATTCAAATGAATTAAATTTCATGTCGGTTCATGTATACCTCATTTGTTTAAATGTATATAAATTATCATTTTTCTATATCTATTAATTCAAATTAATTAAAATTTCATGTTGGTTCACTTACACCCCGTTCGTTTAAAAGTATATATATTATTCTTTTTATATATTCATTGATTTAAATTAATTAAATTCCATGTTCATGAATTAATTTGACCGTTCTCGTACAATTCAATTATTTATTGGTGTGCATGTTTAATAATTAGTATTCAATTAAATATATATTGAAAAACGAAAAGTAAAGTATTATTGAAATAAATAAAATGTAGTAGGGGTAAAATCGTCTAAAAAATGATTTTCATTTGATGCGATATTTAGAGCTTGTTTTGTACAAATTAAAATCAGATTTTAACCTAAATCAAAGTCAAACAATCAATATTGACCACATCTTTCATGAGTCCCTCAACTTTTCAACAACACATTTCAAAAATTTCTATCAAAATCTACTAAAAATCTAATTTTAATCCCCACCAAACATCCATTATAAGGCGAACATGTTTGATGATAAGTCTATCGGTCCTCCTCGTCCTTCTGTCCTCTCGAAGGGATAGCGTGCTTACGGGGATCAATAATTCCATCTTATTTTGATAATACCATCAGTTTAAAATGTCAAAAGTGCTTCTTCAATAACTTTTTTAGCTAAACAAATTGCCATGCCTTTTATTCTCTTTGGACCTTAGAGCAAGACGAAGACCCTATTAGACAATGAGAGAGAATGGCAAGTTTTCCTCATATGGCACTCTTTCGACTTCGATCTCTTATTTTCCTTGCAAGCGTCTCCAATCCATAAGGTGGCTGGGGCTAGAGGTACCTATTGGTTCATTGGAGGATGAGTTGGGGTTAATGAAGCACAGTGAGGTGCCCGTGGTGCCACCGAAGCCATGGCTACCACCACAGCCATTTGTATCATTGCATTAACTTGTTCAATAGAGCCTTGAGTTCCCAGACTATTTTTTGCCCTAACTCAAGCCCGTAGAATATAAAACGATTTCTAATAGATGAAATAAAATGAATAGGGT
>CAIGRP010096309.1:0-35188 GCA_903798385.1 Fraxinus cuspidata | reverse complement strand
TTTTTTTGCCATCGCTACATTTCATACATTTAATTTACGCTTTTCACCCCCATCCACCCATGAAAATCTACCCAAACCCATATGACCCAACCCATGTAAATGAACCAAAATGAAATCTAACACTTCTATCCGTTCACCTATTCTCTATCTAAGCTTGAAACCCTAAATTCCCCATCTTCATCTTCGTCGTCGACTGCTCCTCCATCCGTCCAAATAACTGTGGTAAGTGTCAATTGTCAATTTGTAGACGTGTGTTGCCTGTAACTCTTTCCATTTCTCATCCGTTGCCGCTTTATCCGATCGGATTCTCATTCAATACGGTTTATTCATTGTTCTTTATATTCTTTCTTGATTTACTTCGATCTGCTTCTTCAATTTTTTATAACTCTTAGCATTTTTTTTGAATTAAAAAGAATGATCTCCATCTGTACAAGAACTATTTTTTGTTTGGCTACTGCAAATGTATGATTTATGGTTTGCCGATCTTGCATGTTATCCCATATTTTTGAGATCTTGTGATGAGTTATATCTCCATTCTCAAATCTGGGTTTGATTCTATTGTCTTTGTATCAACATTTTTGATAAACTTTTATGTGATGTTTGAGGAATTATATGATGCCCAAAAACGGTTTGTTGAAATTCCTAAACTAATTGTGGTTTCCTGGAATTCTTTGATTTCTGGATTTGTTGCACCGGGTTGGCACCACGAGGAACTCAAGAAAATTGACCCAGTGACTAATTTAAAACAAAATGAAAAATTTAAATAGCTGTACAAAACTCAGTAGTAAGTTGAGTTGCTACAATTGTCTATTCTCAAATGCAACACTATATCAATGATATGAAGTATGCTTCTTGAAATTGGCTCAACTGGATTTAGGTTTCACTTTGACTGTATAAACTTCTGTCCTCAATTAGACTTCAAAAGTTTTGTTAAGTTTTTTTTTTTTTTATCCATTCATTTCCCTCTGGCTTAATTTGGGCACTTTATATTTTTGTGTTACTTCCACAGTAGGAGAAATTATGTTTCTCAAAGTTCCAAATCAATCATGAAATATATATTCGTGTTAATACATCATATTGTAGAGTACTTCTATTGGTAATTGTTATAGGTAGCATATTTCCATATATTTGTGTAAGATCACTGTTCCTACAATGGAATTTGAGGCTATAAATGTTGCTTAACATTTAAGATGGAGTCCTTTTGTTGGTTGACCAAAATTCGACCAACGATAGTTGATTAGTATTGTTTTAATTTGTCTGCAAGTTTCTGTAGCTTCAGTTAGTAAGACTTGCTGGAATTCACCAATACATCTAAGTCATATCTTTTGTTGCTTAAACAGGCTGAGGAAATAGCTGCAAAACTTTGTGAATCAGTAGCAGCAAGTCTTGAGGGAAAAAAACTGGCCTCTTTTACAAGAATTTCTTCGACAGTACAGGTATACAATCATGTCTGACTGATCTCCTATGAGCAAAATTCAAAGCAAGAGCAAAATCCAAAACTACAACTTACCATCTATGGAAATAAATTTATTTTCCCCTTCCATTGAATCCAATTATCTTTGATTTTTTGCAAATCATAACCGTGTCTTTTTTTTAATTATTGTTTGTTGATTATAGTAAAACCTTTGGAAGGGATTCAGTTGTTGGAGTATTTATCGGTTTTGCTGAAAATTTGTTTGAATTTGGAGTTAAAAGGTTACAAACGAACAATCTCTTTTAAAAATCATTTTTGTTTTATTCTATTACATTATCTTGTTTTATTTTTCGTTTTTGTCACCGATACAAAAATCCGGAGAAAGGGCGCGTTCCAGCCCAAATTTTACAGGGTAGCAACACCAAGTATGTGACAGTGGTCCTCAACAATTTCGATGAACAACAAAAGACTTATAAGACATGTTGCGAAGTTGCCGAGCTCAAACTATATGTGCAATCAGTACATGAAATGGTGAATAGATCTATGATTTGCCTAAAATGATTCGAGGCTTGGTTCAAGGTGAACCAAAGGTTTGCAAGATTCGGAATGCCGGAGTTCGCATTAATCACTGGCTTGAAGTGCGGTGAATTACCTAAATGGTCAGCTTCCTAGAAAATCCTAGAGAAAACTCGGCTACGGGACAAGATGTATACCAATAGAGACCGAATAACGATCGTTACAAGCTTGAGTTGACAGTAATTATTGAAAGGGTATTCAATCTAGAGATCGAAATGTTGGGATACATCCTGAAACTCTTTCCATTGTGGACGACTTGGATTTCTTCAATGCCTACTTATGGGGGACAGTAAGCTTTAAATTTCTTATCAAATCATTGCTCTGTGGATGGGGGAGAAAGGCAGACTTGGCAAAGGTCAACGATTGTGACATGATGTCTTACAAGTTGTACGAATTCTAGTAAGTCCTCAGATGTGATTGCCACCATCGTAGATCCTCATGCAATCAATGCTCCACCGCCATTTCAACCTCGATCCCTCAGGGTCAATATGCCCAGTGCCAACATGTAAATTCCTTTCACACGGTCCGATCGTAGAAAAGGTAAGAGGGATGCATAGTTAGTTTATAACGGTCTAGAGCATAGCATCGTGTGTTTTGGAAAAACCTTTTGCAACGTCATCTTGTGTACCATCATTATGCATATTTTTTGGTTGATGGTATAGTTCTTAGTGTCAATGTAGAAGTGACATAGAGACAACATTATTTTGTTTCAATAATTGCATGTTGTTTAGGTCATATATTGTGTACAATTTATGAATTGTCGTTCTTGACAGTTGAAATATCAGTTATTGAGAATAACATGTACTTGATGTCGAGAATAACATTTCAAATGTTGAGAAATGTTAGAAATGTATATAATTGACGAAAACGGAATGAAATCTCGCTCTAGATATAGGAAATGTCAAGTGTTTGATAACATGATTCAAATGTTGATAACAACTTTTGAAATGACGAGAACAACATGAAATGTCAAGGACTAAGTGAAACCAATTAGACGTTGAAGTTCCTCAATAAGATTTAAATCAAAGGTGTTATATAAATCTACTATCGTTAACAAAAAGTTCCCAACCCACTGGAACATACGATTGGTTTGCATCATCTAATCGTCGCATTATGTGTTGCCCAATTAGTGCACTGGTTGCGTGCACGTATGTATTCATTCGAACATATAAAGAACATGTGTGATTAGGTATGTACCTTCATATCTGAATTTTTTTTTAATTTTCGAAGTTCGTAATAGCCAATTGCAGTTGGTATCCATGCAACATACAGTGAGAGATCTGGTATTCGACTTTTTAATTTTGAAATGAAACTTTTCAGTCAAAGTCTATAGTCGAAGCCTTGTATGTAGTTGTTTCTTGTTGGAAAAGATTTGATTCTCATCAATATCCAGTTGATCTTCCGATTCTTTTGCATTTCCAATATATAGATTTCTTTCTACTACGCCGACATCCGTATCTGAAATCATTCGTGGCTTTTCTAGTTTGAACATACCAACTTCTTCATGCCCATATAATGCCTCATCTGTTGGTGATAAATGATCAACTCCGACATTCGCCTATTGCTCTCCAACATCACATTGATCTACAATTACACACATGACTGCTTGCGTGTGAGCATAAATGTACCATTTTAAATCTTCGTCATCAGTACACTAGCGGGAGGTACATTCATGTTCAGAGATTTAAATTTCAGGTGGATTCGAAATTTCATTCTATCAAGATAGAGCTTTTCAAATAATTTATTGACGAACTCTTCATATTTAATATTACTTCGAATAACAATTGATGTTGTTCAGTTCTCAAACACTTCCACTCGTCCTCTATGTTGACGAATTTACCACTATGCGAGACAACGAATCTCATAACATCTCCCAAATCTGCATATCATCAATACAAATAAGATTAGCTAACACGGATACCTAAAACAAACATGCTACCCTTAAGAAATATAGTCAATGGTAAAAGCAAAATGTTCTGTAGCGGCTAGACAATTCACCATTTGCATTTATCATCATCTTCATCTTCAACAACCATTTTTGTAAGGAATTTATTCCACAATTAATGGCATTTTGAATAATGACAACCATTGCAAAATCTATCTATCAAAGTTATTTAAGTGAGTTATGACACCATACTTGAGAAAAATAAAATAATAAATATGAATTTGATTTAAAAATGCTTCAATGATTTTATAACAAATATCTAATTATAGTTTCACAAATCTAATCATTAATTTACATCATGTATATCACAACANCTAATCATTAATTTACATCATGTATATCACAACAACTATTAAATACAATTTATCAAAAAAAAAAAATGATTTCAAAGAAACTTAGCTTCTATAGAGAATCTTGGATGATATTAAATTTCTCGATACGAAATTATATGATTTTCTTTGAAGTAGAAGTATAAGTTAATTGTTTTTCTATTTCATCTTCATTTATATCCAAATATATATATATATATTTGGTTATTACCTAATAGATAATGAAATGACATTTACCCCAATTAGGTATCACTTTATATTATTGTAGCTTCTCATGGAAGTTACTTTTTCTCTAGAAATTTGTGATAAATTGAACAGGAAAAAAAACTTTATTTTTCACTAAGAGTATAAAAAACAATTTGATATCAATTTTGGTCATTTTTACGAGTGTTATCAAAATTAGACATTTTTTAATTGACAAGTATATAATTGGTTATTTTTGAAAATTTCCCTTTAAAATTTTAAAGAATGACTCTCAAATAGTACTAAAAGACATAATCAACCATCTTGGCATGAAAATATCCCTCTCGTCACTTGTCCAACTAAACCAAATTTTGCCTTGTCAATGAGGCATAATTATTATGGTTATAGTGCGAAGAAAAAGACCATTGGCTACAATTAGGCAATCACATGTCCAAACACACACCCGTCAAAATCAGTGGTCCCATGAATGGATGGTTGAGATGAAGAGAACAAGCCGTTGGGGTCCACTAAAAAAGTCCAACCCACAATTTGGTGGGATTAAATTTAGAGTTTTAATAATTTTTTATAAAAGTTGATAAAATATATGATTGAAAAATTATGAATCTAATGAAGTATATAGTTAAAACTAATTGTTGACTTTGACATATATTAAAATTTAAATTTTAAATTCGTACCAAACATGTGCTAAATCTTTTCAATTTGGATAATTGCCTGATTTCTCTAATTAACGCGTAATGCTCCACTAATTAAACATTTTTGTTTGGTGGAACGAAATGAATCGAAAAAGTTGTTCCTCTTAGCTAATTTTTGTTAATGAAGTTGGCAGCAATTTAGTTATGATCTAATCCGTTTAGTGTTATTTGTTTTTTTATTAGAAAGTCGTATTTGTGTATAAAGCTCAATTTTTTATTCAATAACAGAGAAATTTTAAGTCAAATATAGCAAAAGCAATGCATTAAAAGAAGGGTTTATGTTGAATTTCTATTTTAAATAATAATAATAATAATAAAAAGAGTTAAATGCTAAGTATCTTCGAAGGAGTTTGAAATGCGTTTTAAGTTATTTATTTTCTCCCACATTTTTATCGTCTTTTTTATATTTACATGCCTTCTTTTAAATTTTGTCCACCGTCACTGAAAGTTGAAATCTTAATTAAATCGTTAAACTTTAATCTTCTCCAATGGGTCAATTTAAATTTAATTTTGAAATTCACCAATTTCTTACATTCGGTCACCTAAGTTAATCGAAAATTAGAAATTTCTAGTTTGCAATCACACCACAACGATCTTCCACGTATTTGCTACATGTACCCCTAGGGATGAATAAAGTAAAATGAAAGTTATGATAATATTGTTAGATTAAAATGTTAAAAATACGTATTTTTTATTTTACATCTTTTTTATATATAGCGTAGTATCAAGTTGGCATGTCGAGTAGCTATTATCAACTATTGCATGATAGTCATTAAGAAATTTTAATCAACTTGAAATACAGATATACAAAATTTGAAATTGAAATTGAAACAGTGATTCAAATAAAACTAAATTGCAATTTATTCACCTAACTTAGACAAACTAAAACTTAGTGGTCTGAAATGAAAATATTGAAAAGTTAAGTGAGATTTACCAATTTAAATAAATAAAAGAAGTGGTATCAATATTTTACCAATTTTCTATAGAACAGAGTGAACGTTTAAAATTAATATAATACTCTCATGAAACACAAGCAATTTGTATTTATTGATTGATCGTGAAATGGAATACAGAAGTTTGTTTCCGTCACTTGGGGTAGCATGCAAAGGTATGAATTTGGTGTTTACTATGATGGGGTGCCGTAGCATTAGCATTAGCATTGTGAAGAAAAGATAAAAACCGTCTAATCATGCTACAGTGTCAAATGTTTTGGCATAATCGTTGACATAATATTACATAACATTTAATCAATGGACTGTTTCAAATACAATCAATTTTTTCATCAAATCATTTGCTGTTACCTCGAATTATGACACCACAACTATTAAACGTGACAAAATTAAAAATTGTCGCTGCAGGGATAAGGATTTCGCAACATGTATATCAATGTTTACAAAAATGATTACATAATGTCACATGATGCTACAATTTGCCAATTTAAAACACAGTCAAAATTTTCATCCAATATTTTCATTCCACATAATTTTATGTACTATTTTTATGTACAAGTAACATAATCCCAAGAATAATCATGCGTCGTGCAACTATTGTGATTATGTACGATAGAACCATTTTAAGCTATATCCACTAAATTAATGGTTTTTTTTTTCTTAAATTGATATTTTTATGTACAAGTAACATAATCCCAGGAATAATCATGCGTCATGCAACTATTGTGATTATGTACGATAGAACCATTTTAAGCTATATCCTCTGAATTAATGGGTTTTTTTTTCTTAAATTGATAAAAAAAAAAAAAAAATTGGTCCGGACTCTGATAATTGTAAAACAAAAAAACTAATAAACTCCTCTATATTAATAATTAATAATTTCTATTTGAAACTTCGAATAAAATTTCCGTTGAGATTGTCGTGATAAATTAATAAAAATATAAATTATATAAAAAAACATTTATGAACCAGAAACTTACTTTAATATGCTAGTTCATGGACACCATGTTTGAGATTTTAGACTTCACCCTTCTTCGTTTGTAGTCCTCAAGAAGTTATTGTTACTACCTTCAAGTCATTTGGAGGTCGTTAGGATAATTTATGTCATTTTTCGTTTGCTATGTTCAATGAACTCGAAAATAGCTTTAGCACGTGATTGAGTGTCCAATTGCATGCCTAAATGATGTTAAAAAATTATGAAATTTTACTACATTGTACTTGAATGAGTTTAGAAAATAATGTAACAATCTCATAAAATTTTGAGTGGTCCAACTGAACTTGATTGTTAGGGGACACATTACATGATTGAATTCCATTAACGTAAGCCACCCTCCATTTCCATCCTTCATTTTATTTTTCGTTTCTTCAACAAACCAAGCTAACTTCCTTAACATAATTATTTCCACTAGTTGTTGAAACTTGTACTAGAATGTAATGATAATTTACAAAATAAAAAGGAATAAAGAAAATATTAATTTAACTCGAATTTCAAAGAATTAAGAAGCACATTTTTGTAATAGATCCAAATCCTATGATTTAAGGCGTTACATTAAATGCTTCAAGAAGATTCTCTAAAGTGTGCCTTTGAATGTATAAGAGGCCAATTAAAGAAAGATTAGACTAAAAATATATTTTTCCTTACTAGAGTTGTATTAAAGTTATGAATTGTTTATAAAATTATTTAGATTTGAATATTGATTACAAATTATATTTTGTTACAAAGGAAAGGGGAAGAAGCATGTTATAAAAGCTGGTGCATCTTGGTGCAATGCACCAATAAAAATAGAAATTCAGGAAAATTAAATTCACTATTAGTCTTCAAAGCAACAACTAGAATCGAATAAAAAATGGCCGATATTTGATGTATAATCCCAAAATCGACCCATTTATTAAAGGAATCAAGTCAAATCGATTGACTTTATCTAGTTCTGATTCAATTCCGAGAAAAAAATGTGCATCCCTAAGGAATCAAATACATGCTGGTCTCTTATGCCAGCTAGACTCGTTTTTGTTTTGTTTAATTTCACGCAATTAATTATATGTGAAGTTCTTAAAAGAATTTAACTGATTCAATACGACGATTAACCTCCCAACTCGACCACCTTGTGGAGCTAGCCAAGCATTTCTTTATGCGGACTTTGATATGAATATGGTTCCTGGAGGTTGACGGGAGTTAGTTACATTTTGTATCATTAATTAATTTCAATATTGGTATAATATATACCATATATTATACGTCTGACATAATTTTTAATCATACTATATTACTGTTGAAGAAGAAAATGAAGTCAATAGTCCTCATTAAACAACCATAATCTCGTAGAGATTAAGACTCTTTAAATATGAAATACTCTTTATTTTAAAGAGTCAACATATAAAATTATGTTCCAAGAAACTCTTTAAATTAACGTTTAAAATGTTTCAATTTTAAATGTAGGAAAACAAAAAAATATATATATAAAGAAAAGCTAGTTAAAATAAAAGATAAAGAAAAATAATAAATATTTTTTTGGAGTAATAAAATCAAGTGTTAAATATAAAGAGTTTGTTGTAGTATTTCAATTTAAACTCTCTAAATTTATATATGTCCGAGCCCCATTTTTACAAAAAAAAATATTTTTTCAAAATTCATTTTCAATTATACATTTTTTAATAAAATAGTAGTACACATAAATCGATAACTCTTTCCTATTTTTTTAAAATTACTATTATAAAATATATTTTTTCTTTAAGATGGGCTAAAAAGGGGCGTAAAAATGTCCTTGATATAAAAAGCAATCAACCATAATAAATAGAGGAAATTACACAAAGTCCTATGTTTTAAGATCCAATTTCAAAAATCAAGTCCAAAATTTGTTTATTCAAAAATCAGGTTATTTTTGTTGGTATTAGAGCATCTCTAAGAGACTCTTTAAATATGAAATACTCTTTATTTTAAAGAGTCAACATATAAAATTATGTTCCAAGAAACTCTTTAAATTAACGTTTAAAATGTTTCAATTTTAAATGTAGGAAAACAAAAAAAAAATATATATAAAGAAAAGCTAGTTAAAATAAAAGATAAAGAAAAATAATAAATATTTTTTTGGAGTAATAAAATCAAGTGTTAAATATAAAGAGTTTGTTGTAGTATTTCAATTTAAACTCCCTAAATTTATATATGTCCGAGCCCCATTTTTACAAAAAAATTTTTTTTTTTCAAAATTCATTTTCAATTATACATTTTTTAATAAAATAGTAGTACACATAAATCGATAACTCTTTCCTATTTTTTTTAAAATTACTATTATAAAATATATTTTTTCTTTAAGATGGGCTAAAAAGGGGTGTAAAAATGTCCTTGATATAAAAAGCAATGAACCATAATAAATAGAGGAAATTACACAAAGTCCTATGTTTTAAGATCCAATTTCAAAAATCAAGTCCAAAATTTGTCTATTCAAAAATCAGGTTATAATTAAAAAATTTAATATTAATAATTATATTACAAATTAAAATTAATCATTTTTATTTTCTTTACTCTCTCTCTCACCCCTCACCGTATTTCTCTCTCTCTCCCCTTGCTGTTCTTCTCTCTCTCTCTCTCTCTCTCTCTCTCTCTCTCTTCTTCTTCTCTCTTCTGATCCGACGAATTAGCAATCCGGCATCAGAGGAGCAGCCGCGCCGTGACGACGCCCTTACACGATCTATGGTTTGAGCATGGTGCAGATCTGTTGCTTTTTTTTTTTTGTTTTTTTTTAGTGGATGGGGTTTGTGGTGCGGTAGATGAGGCTGTGGTACGGTCGCTGGAGACTGTGGTACAGGGGATGGGGGCTGTGGTACGGTGGAGGTGGAGTTGTGAGGATGGTGGTGTTTGACGACAGTTCTGTTTTCAGCATCATAGCGGTGGTGCTGTGTGCGGTGATGGTACACATTTGTTTTGGTTGGTGGATGGGGATGGGGTTATGGTGCGATGGAGGTGGAGTTATGCGGTGCGGTGGTGGTGTTTGACTGCGGTGTTGTTTTCGGTATCGTGGCGGTATTGCTATGCGCGGTGATGGTGCTGTGGTGCGGTGGTGGTGTGCTGTGCAGTCCGATAGTTGATGGTGGTATGGTGTTATGGTGCTATGAGCGGTGGTGGTGCAGTGGAGGTGGGACGTGTGGCGCTGTGCTGTGTAGTAATGGTGTTTGACGACGATGCTGTGACAACAACATTGGTGTTGGCGGTGGCGGTGTTGTGGGTGGAATGAGATTTGGTGGGTGTCTGACTAATTATTTGGTTGATCATGACCAATAATTGGTTATTTTTGACAAATAAATGATATGTGACCTAAAAATTGTGACTGTGACTCACAATTTATTAAGTTGTAATCCAGTCGTGACCAATAAAAGTTTTGATTTTGTCATCGATGAATAATCTGTGACCCATAAAAGTTTTTAATTCGTGACCAAAAAATAAAATGTGACTTAAAAAATGTTAATTTGTGACCGTAATTTGATAATTTGTGATGGTATAATAAGTTGTGACCTATAATATTTGTGATTTGTGACCGACAAAGAAATTGTAACTTTATATTTTTAATTTGTGACTGATGAATAAATTGTGACCTATAATATTTTTGAATTGTGACAGTAAAATAGTTTGACACATTAAAATTTTGATTCGTGATCGAAAAATAATTTGTGAGTAATTAAATGGTTAATTTGTGACCAAAGTGCATATATTTGTGACCTTAATATATTTAATTAATTAAATATATAATTAATTAATTAAATCATAAATAAATTTCAATAAAAATCTGATATTTGAAATTTAAAACATGTTTCCTCAATTTTGAAATGGGTGACACTTAGGATCTGCTTGGTGCACATTATGAAACCAAGAATGCAATTTTTTTATGATGTGATTGAGAATATGTGGTTGAAAAAAAAGGAAAATTTATTGATGTGATATAAAATATTATTTTATTGAAGAATGTGTGATTGAAAATAAGTCGAAAAATGAGAATGCGTGGACCAAACATGGGCTTAATATTTTACTTATGTATTGTTCCCTAATATATACACACAGAAAAAAAGAAGTTATGGTAGGGCCCACTCTCATCATCACTGTTTTCATCATTTTTTGGGCACTATGAACAAAGCCCAACAAGCAAAAAGGACTCGCGCATCATCGAGTGGCCGAAACTGACGTTCCTCTCTCTCTCTCTCTCTCTCTCTCTCTCTACTATATTACTCTCTCTACTATTTCATTTGTCTCTATTAGCAGTGTAGGTAAAGATATAAACAAGAAATATAAAGAAAAAAAAAAAGAGAAAAATTCTTCCCTGTTTTGTTTTTCGTCCGATTATTATTTTTCGAATCTTCCATTTTTCTTCACAGCTCTCTTGATCTTCGAGTTCATTGCTCAATGGACACCATCTAACACTTTATGCATCAGGTAAATCTCGAGATTTTTTATACTGAAAAATATTCCCTGCTTCGATCCGCAAGAGTAAATATTTTTTCTTTCTTTTTTGATAGACACCATATCCGAAATTTAAAGAAAAAGGAGAAAAAATTGTTGGGGAAGTGTGCGCGAGGTCTTGATCATGGCGGTGGTGGAGAATGCTGGGATTAGTGTGGTGACATCATCAAATCATGCCGACTCGAATGCCCCGCCGGAGATTACCTCCGTGGATAATATCCACCCGCAGTTTACAAAGGCCACTGCTGATCTGAAGTCAACAAAACCCACCGATAACGGTTATCACCTGATACAGTCCAACGGCCATCAACATCAGCAGCATAGAACAAACGGGGATGGAGTCTCGAAAACTATTCTTAGCAGTAATCCGGTAGGGAAGAAAATGAATAGTGGAAATGATGGAGAAGAGGGGTTTAAGAGAGAGATGAGGGATTTAGCGGAAATGCTATCTAAATTGAATCCCTTGGCAGAGGAATTTGTGCCGCCATCACTGGCTGTGAACGGCGCCGGTGGTCACCACAGACTGATGATAGCCTCACCACATGAGGCGGCCGCTGGGTTCTTCGGGTATAATGCTAACGGTTTTGTACTGCAGCATCCTGTTAACTCAGGAGTTCAAAACGGGAATTCTTTAAGAAGGGTTGGTATTTTTATCTGATATTATTTTTACAGTTTTTCAAAGTAAAATCTTCTTTTGTTGAGTATTATTATTTATGGATTATTGTCTATTTTGTTAAAAAATATGCGGATATATAAAGAACGGGATGAGGAATATTTGACAGAAGATTATGGTAAGCAGTAATTTAATACTACTTGGATTGTTTGTATATCAGGATGATCAGTACTTCGGGTATTTTTTATTCTTTTTCTTTTGAAGCAGCTATATTACCAGTTAAATTCTTCTTCCATATAGTTTTATTAACATTTGTTATAGGATTTAATTACAATATTTGGTTTTTTTTTATTGTGATTGTATGACATTTGATATACAGAAGAAAAATGGCTATGGCCATGGGAAGCGGAGGACTAATAGCAGAACAAGCACGGCACAGAGAGAAGATGTAATTCGGAGGACAGTATATGTTTCTGACATTGATCATCAGGTAAAGAGAGTTTAGGGTGTTCAGGCTTGTGTTATTTTAGATTCTTGATTCGTTCTTTTAAGGCAAATGATATCAAACTCTGTTTATCTTTCTTCTTATGAATATAGGTTACTGAAGAGCAACTTGCAGCATTATTCATTCATTGTGGGCAGGTAAAATGTGTCACTATTCCGTCTCAGTGATAGAATAGACTCTTTATTTATAACTTAGTTATATGTTCTAAATATATTTCCTACAATCATGCTGAAGGTTGTGGATTGTCGGGTTTGCGGGGATCCAAATTCTGTACTTCGTTTTGCCTTTGTTGAATTCACGGATGAAGGTATGTCAACAATCTGTTTGTTTGGTTATGCCATTTGGTGAAAACCTGGGATCATATTATATTGCATTGCATATCAAATGGCTAACAGAAGGGGCAAGGAATGCTTTGAGTTTGGCGGGAACTATGTTGGGATATTATCCAGTGAGAGTGCTGCCTTCGAAAACTGCAATTGCACCTGTGAATCCAACATTCTTGCCAAGGGTAGAAACTTGTGGCAATCTTTAATTACTTTGGACACGTGTTATAACTTGAATCAGTTAAATGAATAGAAAACTAATGCCTGTTTTCTTTTCTTTGACACAGTCTGAGGATGAAAGAGAGATGTGTGCAAGAACTATTTACTGTACAAACATCGACAAGAAGGTAGCTCTGGAATTCACTAGCCTTTGGCATCTTGTCAATTGTGTCACACTTGCATGAGTATTTGCTTAATGCAGGTTACACAAGCGGACGTCAAACTCTTCTTTGAATCTATTTGCGGAGAGGTTTGTAGCTGGTTGTATAATTAGTCTTGGTACATGTTTTTTGTAATTTGCCAATTCCATTTGATCAAATGCATTCTCTGACCTAGGTTCACCGCTTGAGATTGCTTGGCGACTATCAGCATTCGACTCGTATAGCTTTTGTAGAATTTGTAATGGTAAGAACCACAAGCTTCTCACACTTTTATGCATGACTAAAAATGAAGTCATCTCAAAGTTAGTGTTCCCCTTTTGATAAAAAAAGGATATTGCGGAGACAGAATTTGAACCCTTGACCAAGCCGTGCTTGCATTTTTCATTGCACACGGCTTTCCCTATGTATATATCATTTATTGTAGTATCTTTAAGCCGCTTCTCACAAGCTACTTTTGTCAAATGAAATTTGATTCAGTAACTTGTGTTTCTTACTAAAGGTTAATATATATTGTCTTTGTACTGATATGAGCAGCCCAGTTTTGATTCTATGCAATCACCTCCTGACTTTAAAAGTTCACATTTAATCAGAACTTTTTTATTATTTACCACTACTTTTTAATACATCTATGCACAAGTTTTGGGAGCTCATTTTGATATCACATCACGTACTGTTTATTTGTTGGTGTAAAGAAACGGATTTTCTTTTACCTATTTGGGTGTCTCTCTCTCTCACCGTTGAATATCTTTAGACCCTACACCTAACAAATCATATATGCACTATACTTTTAGGCAAAATTTCATTTATCTGTCATTCATGTCTTGCCTCTACTATAATGTTCTACCATCCACATCCACCGACAAACTTCTATTTTTTCCATTTCTGTGATTATACAAAACATAGTCATTGTTAGTTTCTTACTTCAGCTAATCACCTTTGTCTCATTTAAGAACTTAATCCTTTTGTTCTTACAAATTCTTTGTTATCTTTTGGTCTGCTTCTATATGTTGTGCAAATGAAAATTGGTCATTTGAAGTTAATCATTCTCACCAATGAAAGTGTTGGAGAAGTGAAGTTTTACTTTTTGATATGCTATTAGACATTTGAAAAAAGTTTTGCTTGACATATCTAACCTTGTGTGACTATTGTTGGTGCTAAAGGTTCAAACAAACACCTTAAAGCATTTATTGGATGTAATACTTTTTTGTCTCTTTTTGGCAAAGGCCGCAAGTGCCTTCATATGGAAAAATCTGATTGTTTTAGAAAGGAGTTTTGCAGATGTATCTGTCTAACTATACCATTTTAATTCTAGCTTTTGTTTTAAGAACATGTTGTGCTATTCAGCCTAGGGATGGCAATTTGCCCGCGGGGCGGGCCGAGGGTGCCCGCACCCTCCCGCCAAGAATAAAAAAAAAAAAATTAATAAATTATATAAAAAAAAAAAACTTGAAAAAAAAAAAAAAAATTTAAACGGGGCAGGAAACGCGCCCCGCCCCGACCCGACTAAAGCAGGGCGCGGTGGGGACCCGTTGCCAAAACTAATTCAGCCCTTGTTTGTCATCCATTTTTTCACAACTCTTTTTTTCTCAAATTCATTTTCAACCACACATTCACACAATAACATATTTTGCACGTAAACCCAAATTTTGCCAACTTTTTAACCCCACGTTCTTCAAAACCTCGCTATTCTAAAATCATTTTTCCCAAAAAACTCTTTTTGATGTTTTTCAAACAGGGACTCGGCACTTTTCTTTTTCTGGATTAAAAGTCTTTTCCTATTTCAGATAGAAGTAAGGGCGTAGATACCGATGTGCTTGCTTGTTGTGGTGGCGTGTATTGAAGACCTACCAAATATGAATGTTTACATCAGGGTTTAATTATAACACACACTTGTTTGTTTTGGATGTATAGTCAAGCATACTAGGGCCTAGGGGTTAAATAGGTGTCCATGAGCTTTTGTAAATTGCATTACAACGGTTTTGATCATATTACAAATGGTTGTAATATTACAAATAAATGGTATTAGTGCTTGAACTTACAAGACATTTAATTTCTGGTGAAAGGACAATTGATATGCCTGTTATCCTTTCTATTTCTTGAAGACATTTAATTCCTGACTTCTTGTTCTGTCTTGGTTCTGATTCACCATCATGGAAATTTTCATGTTTATAAAAGGAAATCTTGCATTTTGCATAGTGGAAGTGAAACGACATTTTGAGGTCCAGCCATGCAGTAACAAGCTCATGTCCTGCAGCTTGACTATTTGAAGCATGATTGTAAGATTTGAATTGCGATAGCAACCACTTACATGTTGTATTTGCTATTAGCGCTTGAGCATCACTACAGGTCTCTCCTGTCACAATGATGGACTGAAGTTAGATACTTGTTTATGTGCTTGTTGCATTTTATGAAAACTATTTTTTCGATTGCGTCAGATCAGATAGATGCCTTAATAGTACCCCCCGTAATGCAACTAACCGTTTTATCAACGTCTTTTCCTTTTTAGTTTGTGGCATGCAAATAGGATCTATAATCCGCTGGAATTTTGCTTCCACATATTTGATTCATTTTTGGTTTGCAAAACCTTTCTCCCAACTCCATATTTTATTTTCTTCTTACGTGTCAATACTTTGCCAAAACATTTATAAAATCTATGCTGTTTTCAAAATGAACTAGTAATAGTAATTCTGGAGCACTTCCAATTTACGGCCCACATCACGTGGCTCTTGTATCATTGCTTGGTTAATATTCTGGGTTGTCAACTGAACTTCAGACCCTATTCTATGTAAAGCAATTTTTGCATCGTAACGTTATGCCATCTACATCATACAGCTCTTCTCCTTTTGGGTGATGATCAAGCTGGTATTATGAATCACCATTATGTCAAAATCTTGTTTGAGGTCTCTCAACTTGGATGACTTTTTCTTGGGGAGATGGGGTTGGAGTCCCTTCGTTTTTTTAGACATATGATTCAAATCATTTCAATGATAATTTTTATGTATTTTCATTTGCAGGCTGAGAGTGCCATTGCAGCTCTTAATTGTAGTGGTGCAGTCTTAGGATCACTGCCGATAAGGTTGATTTCCTCTGTTTTGCCCCATCTGTTCACTATATACTTCTCTTACAGCATCTTCAAGAGACTATTTTAAGGAACATCTTGGTCATAATAGAGAGCATCTTTAAAGAGTAAAATTTTTATACATTCCTAAAAACTCCTTATTTTTACTGAAAAATTTACTTATTCCAACAACCATTTATTATTTTCCCTTATTTTTAAATTAATATATATTTTCTAGATGTTAATAGCTAAAATATTCAATATTATATATGGATAATTTAAGTAGTGGAGCATTGAATCACTCTGTTTTGGAAAGTTAAAATTAATAGTCTATAGGACCTTAATTTCAAGGCTTGACTTCTCAGTTTAAAGAGTCTCTCGGAGACGCTCTTACCTTAAAGTGCCTAATCTCTTAGTCATTTACATTTTTGCAGGGTAAGCCCGTCGAAGACCCCTGTTCGACCACGATCTCCTCGTCAATCCCTGCACTGAAGTGCTTGTCGAGTTGCTCTTGAACTAATCTTCTGATCAAGCACTCACCCTATATAACATACATAAATAGATACCAGTACTTTGTGGCATTTATGTTTTTGTTTTTGTTTTCCTTTGCATCTTAGCTGGGTCTGTTTCACCTGCAAGGGATAATTATGGTTGTCTTTTTAGCTTGTAGAGCAGGATCGTTTATGAGGCTTAACTTTAATTTATTGTGTTGCACAGTATATTGAGTTGGATAGGCAATGCCTCCAAGTACTAATACTGTTCTCTGCTTCGAACTTTAAGTTAAGAAACTTGTTCGTTAAGTCTTGTCAATTCTTGCGAGTTAATTGTTATGAATTTCTCTATTTTCTTCTTTTTCCAGGATTATGTTGTCAAATGTGTTTTTTCTAAAGCGGGCAAGATAAGACTTCCCACTGTAGACGGGAGAACCAGCATCATGTTGCCAATGCTGTTGTTTCATGTAGTATTGAGAAACAATTATGTGATTGATTCTGCTGCACATCCTTTCTATCTCTGTTGGCTGTCCAAGTTTGATTCGTTTGGCATACATTTGACTCGACTGATATACCAGATTTTTTTTTTTAATATCTAAATCAGTTTAAGGATTCAACCACAGTAAAAACTAAATAGTATTGCTTGGTTGGTTAAATTTCCAAGTGCTTATAAGCCTGTTCGGAGGAACCCAAGGGATGTGGCTTAAAATAAATAACAAGCAAAACAATGGCTATAGTTACACGTCTATCGGTTAAAACATTCGTACGTAGTTATTTATATATCTGTAAATTTTTATGTTGTCGTATTCATGCTGAAACGATATTCAATTGCTAAGTTGAAATCATATAGATATATATATATATATATATATATTTAATGGTTAATGTAACTGTAGATTTATTGACAGAATTAAAGAGCCGTTTAAAGGAAAATCCAGAAAAATTAAAGCAGCATATTAGAGTTCAAGTTCACCTTTGACTATTAGATTTTTTTTTTCCTTCTATTCTTGAAAGTCTAATGCTTACAATCACATCAATAAATCAAGAATAATGCAATGTACAAAGTGGTGCTAGGCACTAGGAACTCATCGAAATTTGAGTTGTCTCTTCTTTAACTTGGCTAATGCGATTAACTCGAGTATCTCTCAGTTTATTTTTTTGTGTTTAGAATTCGAATGATTCGATCATCCATAATGATTTCCATTTTTGTACTTACAATTTTTATTGGTTTTTCCCTTTTTAATGAGACGACAGAATATTTCCTTATAAATAAGCTCATGTTTGGTGTCCATTGTTTTGAAACTCTTTTTGCTATAGAATTATTTTCAACCACACATTCACATAATAAAATATTTTGTACGTAAACATAAAAATTTTCATACTTTTTAACATCACATTTTCCTAAATAATTCAACTCTTTTTTTTTTTTTTGTGTGTGAAATAATGGGCACCAAACATGGCTAAATATTATTTATTTTCCTTAAAAACAAATATTATTCTTGAAAAGGTCCGTCTAAAGAATTTACAAATTCCAAATAGGACACGGATGTTTCAAATGATGGCTGATAAGTGTAGTTTTTATACTTATTCGTGGTACTAAATCATGATATTTTATTGTCTTTTGAATAAAATTCTACATACTTTATGTTATATTGTATTTTGTAGGCAAAACTTTATGTTTATTGAAGAATTGAAGAAAAGAATCCAAAATAACGGAAAAATGACAAAATTCAAAGTACGAGAACTAAATTGGCATGAGCTAAATAAATAAAATTGTTTTAAGGATCAACTACATAAAAGAATTGATGACTTGAAAGGAAGAATTAATTTAATTTGGCATTGGAATTTACTGGGCTTCAACTTGGGTTTTCAAACATTGGATGCTATATATAATATACAGGCGAAAGAAGAGGGGAGAAAATATATACACATTTACGCAACACAGGTGGCTGGAAGAGAAAACAGAGGCTGAATTGTTTAACCATACACGAGTGCTTTAATTCAATGTGTACGTGAATGTGTGTATGGTTAAACAATTCATGCCTAAACTCTTCCAATTTGATAACAAGGAGGTTAGCATGATGCCGATGTGGATCAATCTCCCAGGGCTTCCCCTGGAGTTATGGAATAGCAAAATCTTAGGAAAAATTGTTTCTAAAGTTGGAGCTCCTATTTCAACTGACAAAGTTACATTTTCAGGAGACAGATTATCCTTTGCTAGGGCCCTTGTGGAGGTTGATACATTAAAGGAGCTAGTGAGAGCTGTCAAGCTGAATCTTCCTAATGGAAAATCTAAAATGTAGGAAATTATTTATGAACATGTGCCAAAATTTTGTAACTACTGCAAAGGATTTGGGCATGATTCCCTTAGTTGCAGCCGCAAAACTTCAAATAATGGGGAGACTAATAACAAAGCCAAATGGGTTCAGAAAGCAGGGGTAAATGAGGCTAACAATGCCAACGATGGTAGCATGCCACCTATAACAAAGGCAGCTGCAAATGGAACTGTCCAAAATCCAGCACAGGAGGATGGTGTCGCTCTTGGAACTGGACAGAAGGGCAAGGAGCTGAATGCTAGTGTGGAGGGTGCTCTTAATGATGATGGGGAAGGTGACTTCATTGTAGTGGTGAATAAGAAAAAAGCTACAAAAAAGAAGAATAACACACAGTTGGTAACTGAGGGCAAAGCGTCTTCTTCCAATGCGCCTGGAATGCAGCCCACGAGTGCTTTAATTCAACAGACTGAGTGTGCACAGGCTATACTACAGGTGGAATCACATGCGAAACTACCTAAGGCTAAACGGGTTTCACAGGCAAACACCTTGCAAGGTACGCAATCTCTGAAGGCTGGGCAGCCTGAGTGCCCAAAAATGAAGCCAGCCAGCATGCAGAATGAGGGTACACAGAACCAGCAACTTTTTCTAGAACAGAATCAACAAAATGTTAATACACTCTCTCGGTAGAGTGCAGATACGCAGGTAACTATTCCTGGGGACAGACGGACAGCACAGGGGGTTTGTAGACCTGTAGGTCAACATATGGAAACAGAGGGTACACAGACGTCAATGTGCACTATTGATCTGCCTGGAAGTTCTGGGGCTCATCAAACTGAAGGGGATACAATTGGGATGGAGCAAAACTTGGCAGGAAATGCTGATCAGACGGAGGTAATAATAACAGACAGTGTATGCCTGAAAACTACATCTGATGCTAATGAAAAAAGAAGAGGAAAGACTGTGGCCAATGGAAAGAAAATGATAAAAAAGATCGGTAAGAGGGGAAACTCTCTTGTTATATCATCATGAAGATTGCTTCTTGGAATATAAGGGGTTTTAACCGTCCCTTGAAACAAAATGGAGTTCGGGAATTTATAAAGAAACACAACATTGATGTTATGGGAATTTTGGAGACTAAGCTTGACCAACACAAGCTTAATGTAGTAATGAGGAATAAATTTGGTAGTTTCCTTGAGATCAATAATTTCCATTCTCACCAAGCTGGCCGTATCCTGATTCTTTGGAATCCCGATAAAGTCATGATGGAGGTGGTGGAGATTACTTCTCAAGTCATACACTGTTCTGTCACCTGCAAGGTTAGCTTACTCACAACTTTTGTTAGCTTTGTCTATGGCTTTCATACAATTGTTAACTGTAGGCCCTTGTGGAATAACATTATGGGATTTGGAGCTAGTTGTGCTTCTCGGTGGCTGATTTTGGGGGACTTTAACAGTGTGCTCAATTTTAATGATAGAAGCCATGGTACAGATGTTACACCGTATGAGGTGAGGGATTTATCTAACTTATGTCTTAATTTGGGACTTACGAATGTTAGATCTATTGGGTGTTTCTATACTTGGACCAATAACTCGGTATGGAGGAAAATTGATAGGGCCATGGTTAATGATGCTTGGATACAGTCGGGTTTTAATAGTGTTACCGATTACCCTCCTTCGGGATGCCTATCGGATCACTCACCATGTATCATCTCACTTCTTGGGCTAGAGAGGAATAAAAGGAAACCCTTTAGATTCTTTAATATGTGGACTAATCATGATAGCTTCCATGAGATAGTTCATAATGGATGGGATCTTGAAGTCTGGGGAACGAAGCAATACAATCTTTGCAAGAAGTTATTTAATATGAAGGGGGATTTCAGGAAGCTTAATGAGAATCATTATGCTCATATCTCCACTAGAACCAAGACGGCCACTCAAGCTTTAAAAGAGGCACAATTGCAATTGCATGATGACCCTCTCAATGATGAACTCCAAAATAGGGTGGTGAGTTTAAGGAAAAATGCTATGGTTTTAAGTGAAGCGGAGAGAAGTTTCTACTTCCAAAAAGCTAAATGTGGGTACCTAAAAAATAGTGATAAATGCACCAAAGTCTTTCATTCTTTAGTGAAGAGGAATGCCAAAAGAAACTATATTGCTTCGGTATGCAAGGAGGATGGCTCATTTACTACTTCCACGCAAGATGTGGCTGATGAATTTGTGCAATTCTTTAGCAACTTACTGGGAAAAATAACTCGGTGCAGCCCATCAATGTTGATATCCTGACTAGGGGTCTCGTGCTTTCGGAAGAACACGCTATGAGGTTAATTGGGGATTTTTCGGAGCAAGAGATCAAGGATGCACTTTTTTCCATTGGGGATGATAAGTCGCCGGTCCGGATGGGTTTTCATCATGTTTTTTCAAGAAGGCATGGGGAACTATTGGCAATAATTTTATTGGCGCGGTAAAGGAATTTTTCAATTCCTCATCTCTCCTTAAGCAAACAAATCATACCATTATTGCCCTTGTTCCAAAGGGAAGTCACTCCAATACCGTGGGAGACTACAGGCCTATTGCATGTTGCAATGTATTTTATAAGGTCATCACAAAACTACTTGCTTCTCGATTGGGTCCCTTTCTTGGATCGATTATCGATCAAGCCCAAGCGGCTTTTGTGGAAGGAAGAAGCATGACGGAAAACATACATCTTGCACAAGAACTGCTTAGGCAGTACAATCGCAAAAGAGTTGCACCTAGATGTCTTCTAAAAATCGATCTTCATAAGGCTTATGACATGGTCAATTGGGATTTTCTTCGAAGTATGCTTGTAGGTCTTGGATTCCCTAGGAAGTTCGTTGGGTGGGTGATGGAGTACATTACTTCACCCACGTATTCTATTGCCCTTAACGGAGAGCTCTATGGCTTCATCAAGGGAAGGCAAGGATTACGTCAAGGGGACCTCTATCACCTTTCTTGTTTGTCATTTGCCTTGAATACTTCTCAAGGATGCTTAAGGGAGCTATAGATGGAAGCGAATTCAATTACCATCCCAAATGCGGTTTATTGAAAATTACTTACTTGGCTTTTGCGGATGATTTGATGCCATTTGCTAGAGGGGTTACCACTTCTGTTGGAATTTTGATGGAATGCCTGACTAATTTTGGGAACACTTCGGGACTCCAAATGAATGTAAATAAGTCTAACATTTTTACGGCAGGGAAATTTGGATTTGAGCTGGAAGACATCTACCACCTAACTAACATGACAAGGGGTACTATGCCATTTCGGTATTTGGGGATTCCACTTGCTGCGGAAAAATTGAAAGTCAGTTCCTATGACTCCTTTATCAACAAAATTATGACCTATATTGGAGCATGGTCTAGGATCTCTTTATCCTATGCGGGGAGAGCGGAACTTGTTAGAGCTGTACTTCAAGAGTGGAATGCTTTTGGCTTTCCATTCTCCCCATTCCGGTCGCGGTTACGTCAAAAGTTGTCAGCCTTTGTCGTAACTTTTTGTGGGGATCTAAGAAGTCGTTAGTTGCTTGGAATAACATTTGCTTGCCAAAGGATGAGGGGGGTCTTGGATTCAGAGACATGAAATGTTGGAACATGGCCTTACTTTCGAAACTCTCTGGAACATACAAGAAGGATACGCTTTGGGTTAGATGGATAAATCAATTTTTCTTGCGAGGGAATGCAGTTTGGGAGTACTCAGCTAAGAAAGATGACCCCCCCCTGATTAAAAAGTTGCTGGACATTACTGGACAGATTGCACAACCTCACGATCAGATAGCAGGCAGGAATGTGATTACAGATCTGGGAGAGGCTACTGGTCGGACGACACTGTCTCAGACAGAACAAAATTTTGGCACTGGCAACATGTTGGACTTAGACAGCCATAACTCACGAACACAGGTTGCGGTACGCAAATTGGAGAGTTGGGTTACTAATGGGAGGTTTTGTATCACAGCAGCCTATGATTTCTTCAGAACAAAGGGGCCGAAAGTTTTCTGGGCAAAAACAGTTTGGAACACTGCCATCACGCCAAAACATGCCTTCATCCTCTGGCTAAGCACCAAGTCCAAACTGCTAACTAAGGACAAAATTTTGCATATGGAGATAGATCCGGCTTGCTGTTTTTGTGACAATTTTTCTGAAACAGTGCAACATTTATTTTTTGCTTGCCAATTTAGCGCTACTGTTGGGGTCAAGATTAAAGACTGGCTTGGAATTAGGAGATCAATGTCTACTTTACCTAGTGCATTGAAATGGATCAAGAAGGAGGCTCGTGGCACAACATGGCAAAGTAAGGCGAGGAGGATTGCACTTGCTAGTACTGTCTACCATTTATGGACAGCACGGAACCGGAAGATCTTTGAAGATCTTAGACCGCAAATAGATCTCATAGTCAGAAGAATCAAAACACACGTATACAAAGTTATGTTTTCTTTGTATCCGCATGTTTTGTTTCAATATGAGACTATGGCAATTGGTAATTAGATCCGATTGTTTGTATCTTTCATTTTTGCCCGGGAATGCCCGGAGTCATAGGTTGTATCTTCATTTGGATTTTGCTCGGGTATGCCCGGAGTACATGTATCCGTTTCTATTTTTGATTTTGCCCGGGTATACCTGGAGTACTTGTATAATTGATTACATTTGTGTTTTGCCCGGGGATGACCGGTGTACTTGTACATGGTTTCAATCAATATAATTCATTTACCCGATCAAAAAAAAAAAAACCTCTATACATGGGCATGCTGCAACGTTTTGTTCGTGTCTCAAAAGGATGAATTGTAAGAACACATGGAATAACCACAAAGGGAGCAGTAAATTAGCAAAACCTGAGCACAGATCTATGAGGAAACCATTCATTAAATACACAAAATACCAGAAGACAGTGTAAGATATTGCAATCCATAATTCCAGACTATTTTATTTTAGGCAATTAAGGGTTAATTGGAAGTCAACGATAATTCTAGTACTGACAAAAAATAAAAAAATCCACTGATCCACCCTGACCCGATATCTTTCTGTCACCGAACCAGGTCGGACGCGGTTCAGTTCAGAAAAAGCCAAAACTGACCAAGTTGGGTCGGTTTGGGTCCCCCCGCCAGTTGCCCAGTCCTTGCAATTGACCGTTACATGGTGCAATAGCTCTCATTTCTTCAGTGGTTATAAACACATCAGAATAAAATCTCTATACATGGGCATGCTACAATGTTTTGTTCTCGTCTCAAAGGATGAATTGTAAGAACACAAGGAATAACCACAAAGGGAGCAGTAAATTAGCAAAAACTGAGCACAGATCTATGAGGAAACCAGTCATTAAATACACAAAATACCAGAAGACAGTGTATGATATTGCAATCCATAATTCCAGACATTAAACATGACACGTCTGAGGTTCTTTCTTACATTGATTGGTATATTCTACGCTATGTTTGTTTCTGGAAGTTTGCGTTCCATCTAACCGAATGCATATACATTTAGTTTGAAGGATCAAAATGGCAAGCTGTCAAATGCGATAGGCATTATACTTGAGCTTACTGTGAAGTCACTTCATATAAAGAAATATCCAAAAACATGACCCCGCCTCAGAAGATTTCTCCATCATCATCATGAAACCACATCCTGCAAATGTCCAAATTTATTTTCAGTTATCATATAATTAGGAGTATGAACCAGCCATGAAAAGTAGGAAGTAAACAACACTGTGATTCTGAAATGTGTAATATTTGGACATCATCTTTCTGAATACGTAAACTGGAAGGAAAAGATACCAAGAAAAGAAGAGAGATTTATTGGCCACAGGATAGGAACTGTTTTTTGTTTTCACATAGTATACAAGCAGAATTTCTTCATATATTGAAACAAGATTGCAGCATATCACTTTTTGGAACAGAATTGAACTGAATCTCAGAAGGTTTTCAAGCCCCAAAATACAAAATAAACAAGGTTGAAAATGGTATACATACCTTTTCTTTGGTTCACTAACAGCAGAATTTAACTCGAGCTTAAGCTGAATAGAACAGGAAAGGTACTGCAAAAACAAAAACAAAAAAAATCATTAACATGTTATACAGGTCGCACACGGGGTTATCAAGTGTCATTTTCAAAATGCATTTCCGTACTTTTCAATTTTAAGTATTAAGTGGATCGAGAGAAGTAGAAGTATATGAAACGAGTGAAATTTAAAAAAAAAAAGGATCAAAATCAGCAATCAGATGATTCACGAATCATTTAGTCAAACTGGATTTTAATGCTGGACAAATTCTTCATTGACATCAAAAACAAAGGATCAGGCTGATAGAACAAATATAATTAGAACCCAAATAGAAAGAATTACAAGAGAGAGAGAGAAAAAAAATTAACTCCAATAATAAATATTAGTCTTAATAAAACAAGTTGTAATGCTAAAAGATTAGAAAAATGGCAAATATTAAAACGAAGAAATGCTCGATTAATATGTAAATCACCCCTTTTACTAAAAAAATTCATTGAAAGAATATATACAAATATATTTTTATCTATCATTTATATACCCAGAATGAAGAAAATATTATTTTTTGAATCAACAAAAATAATTATGAATAAATCCATTTACAAAAACGAAACAAATCAAGAAATAATTAATAAAAAATATAAATCCGATTGTGTTTAGACAACAAAAAAGCCACTTTATAAAACTAGTAATAGTAGGACAAATTCATATATTTTTTATGACTTAAACTACCTGTCACAAGCATGTGTATTTTAAACATTATCGCAAACCCAAGTTATTAACTTGTATAATTAAAATCTGTTCTTCAGAATCAAGAAAACCCTTTTTTCTTAAGCCTGATGAGTAACTAATCATAATATATTTGCTCTTCCCAACAATAATTTTCGGTAAATATTAATTTGAGAAAAAAGCTTACCAACTAAGAAAATGGTTAGCATCAAAGCAAGTATGAATCGAATGGAATTGACAGGCAATGTTGGTGAAATTTGTTGTTGCCTCTGACTTCTCGGAGTTCGTTTGAACAGCTGAAAACCATGTGGAAATGCATCAGATGTTATAAGCAAAACCAACTAAAAAAATCTACTCATGTATAAAGAATTTAATGAAACTGAGCCAAAGGAGGCACTAAGACCATGAACAGCTCTAGGAGGACTATCCACCTTACAAATAGAAGTAAAAAAGTAAAGAGACCTTTACATAGAAACATTCAGAGTTTGAAGTATACAGAGACCAAAAACATGAGAAAAGAGAATAAACTCGTTCAGATTTACTGCAAGTCTAAAAATGAAAATAAATAAAAATAGTAATTGGAAAGAGATTTATATACCACAACATAAGTCTCTAAAATTTTCATATAAACTCCTATAGTTAGGTAAGTTTGATAGGGGAAAAAAGAACAATCATAGAGTTATCATAGTATTAACTTGATTTAAGCAGTTGATCATCTTCAGATGGGTGTAAGTTAACACTCCTCCCTTCGCTTGAGGATGGTCTTCACACCTTGATCTCCAAAAATAAGGTTTGGACCCCTTCTCTTTGGGTGTTGCTTCAACCAATGCATTCCTCTGTTCGTTGTCATTATCAATTACAATCTCCAAAGCACTCACTCCTGGAAAATTCCGGACTCTTCGAGAACTAGGTTCATCCCTTGCCTCAGGAATTTCTTCCTCTTCTGGCTCTGTGAAGCAGTTGGCTTCCACATTACTTGTGAGAAGTTCTTCAAAACCCTTTGTCTTAATTGGAATTTGTGCCTTGGAACCAACTTCAAAGTCGATTCTAATGTCTTTTCTTGTATGGTTTTTCTCTTTAAAAGGACTAGTTGCTGGTTCTGCAAGCTTCGTACTTGGGTTATCCGAAGTTCCAGAAAGAAACAAAGCTAAGTCATCGCGTTCTTCTTCATCCAAGTTTACCCAGCTAAAAGGTTGGTTTCTATCCACAGTATATGATTCTTTTAATGCTGCTTCGACACGGGAAATTTGATCTTCTATAACAGAAACAAATTGCCTGTGTCTGGTCTTCGTAACATCATCAGCATGATTTCTGTAGCTCAGTCTAACAGCCCTTTCAAACTCTTCCAACTATTGTGAGGAAAAAGAAAAAGAAAAAGAGAAGAGAAGAAAGAAAAATGATTCAGAACAAACTTCAAGAACTAAATAACCAACAGAGACAATATAATCATTATGTAACTAGATGGTTTATGTTGAAAAAAGGCAAAAACTAGCATCAATCTTCCCATAGTAGAGATAAACTTATAGAAGGATTGAAGCCAAAACCAAGAATCAACTCACTTAGTGTCAATTAATTCTATATCCAATGAATTATTGCTGCCAGAAATGATAAAATGAAGTACAAAACTCAGTTACATGAAAGAGGTAATCAACCTGCCATTTTGCAGTGCCTAAAGCCATTTGAAGTTCTCTACTACGTTCATCTAAATTTTGAGCTGCCTCCCCTTCTTTCCTTGCTCTGAGCCATGTTCTGTAAGCAGATTCCATTCTGCCAAAGCAGAAATGTCAAGAGAATATATCACCGAAAGTGGCTATGTAGGAATTAATTTCATTGGTGAATCAACATTAGGTGTTGCCAAGAACCTTGGAAATTTCTATTAAGATATGTACTTTCTATGATTTCTTCCTGTCTTCTCGCATGTAAAAAAAAAAAAAAAAAAAAAAAAAAAAACTCGAATTGAAAGCAAAACTACTCAATTATTAAGTAAATACAATTTGCAGAAAAAACCAATAGATACGATAGAAAACCCACAATTAACCATACCTATATTAAAAGCAAAAGAAAAAAACAGAACAAGGAGAAATTCACAAAGCCAATTAATTTTCAAAGCCAAAACGAAAACCACATAAATATAAAGAAAAGGAAATTAAACGCAAATTCCTTATATAACCAAAAAAAAAAGATTTAATATTTATTCAACACTAGGCACAAACAAACAAAATCAATCAAACACAGATCAGAATACAAGAAAAAGATTTAAGACAAAAAATAGAAATGGGTAAAATAATTATAATTTATCACACACTTACATATCGGCAGATTGTTGGACCTCCTCAGCTGCAGAAAAGAAGGTATCCTTTTGCCATAAATCAAAACTGTATGCAACCAACATTTTTCCCTTGTTCCTTTTCTTGCCTTCTTTATCCTGAATAACCCACCAACAACAACCGCTTCAAAACCAACAAATACATACAATTATTGTCTCTCTCTCTATTGCGTGTGTGAAGAAATGCACACCCAAAATTAAAGTTTTCCCTTCTCTTCTTTGCTCAGGGAAAGCAAAGAAGGAAGAGAGATTAAGGTAGAAGAAAACAGATAGAAAAAGGAAGAGAGAGAGAGACGGGTGAACGAATCTTTAATCCGCTCTCTTCTCCTCCTTTCTATCTCTGCAAGTTTTTTAGGGTATGTCTGTTTTTGATGAATACTATTCTTCCTCCATTTTCAGTTTTTTTATTTATCGGAGTTCAAACGTGCACTTATGAGTTTTATCAGGTGCGGGCAGGTATAGGAGCCTTATAATAGAACCGCCTGTTATTAGGGCAATTAGCCCAACTTCACTTTTCATTTTTTTGACATTTTCTCCCTTATTTTAAAATTTCATTCCGTAAAAAATCATTTTCATCAATTTCTTCAATTAAAAACTATGAAATAACGAATATACTTTTTATATTTAAATAAAGCAAAAAAAGAATTAATTAATTGTAACTATTCTTCCAAAAAATATTAAAAAGTACAAATAAATTCCAAATAAATTATTAAAGGAATAATTAGAGTATAAGATCCCTACCTTGCACTATTATTATAAAAACGCTCACACCTCTAATTTTTTGGCATTTCGTCATTAATTGCACTTTTGATTGTACAAACCATCATTACTATCCAATTTCTCAATAAAGGCGCGAAAATGACGAATATACCATCATATTTAAATAAAATGATAAAGAAAATAAATTATTTTAATTTATAATTTTTAATAATTTAATTTGGACTCATTTACATTTTTTAAGAAAATAATTTCTAATTGTTAATAATTTATTTGAGACTCATTTGCACTTTTTTTAAAAATAATAATTTATTTGGGACTCATTTGTACTTTTTAATTTTTTTTAATTTCTAGTTTTTTCGTAATTTATTTGGGACTCGTCTGTACTTTTAAAAAAAATTGGGACTATGATTGCAATTAATTCTTTATTTTTTCTATTTAAATGGGAGGGCATATCCGTCATTTCATAGTTTTTATGAAAAAATGGATGAAAATTGATAGAAATTATGGTTTGCGTAATCAAGAGTGGAGCTAAGAGTGAAATGCCAAAAAAAATGAAAGGTATGGACATTATATGTTAATTACACTTTTAATAATTTATTTAGAATTCATTTACACTTTTTAAAAAACTTTGGGACTATGATTGTAATTATTTATTTCTTTTCTTTTTATTTTATTTAAAGAAAATGATATATTCGCCATTTCACGGTCTTTAATTGGAAAATAGATGAAAATGACATTTCGCGAAATAAAATGTGAAGATGAGGTGAAAATATTAAAAAATAAAAGGTAAAAACGTTTTCCCCAATAATTATGAAAGATAAAGATATTATGTGCTAATTACTTAAAATTTTACTCTTCGATGATTCTCCCTTTTGTTTTATTTTTACTCCAAAAAGGATGGATGGGAAAATTTGCTTTAGAATTTTAAGTCTCCTCTTTCCCTTCACTTGTTTGTTTATACTTTATATTAAGAGCGTTCGACATCGATATTATGCTGAATTCGTAATAGTGTATTAACAATTGATCAATTGGACATACAAATTTTCATAAATTTAGGGACTTGAGAAAGCTTCAAATATTTAGCAATTGATTAGTAAAAAAATTTGTCTATCACGTGCAATTCAATAATAAAAATTAAGTTTAGTACAATTAGTGTGGAGAATATTTAAGCAACATTTAAGGAAATAAAATTAAACTACTATGTTTTATGCACAACGAAAATATTTTAATATGGTTATAACAATATTGACTTTTTTTTTTTACGTAGGAACTCGCAGCCGCCATTCGTGAGTGCGTATTGGGTAAGCCTCGCTCCATGTGCAGTAGCATCGTGACATTCGGTCTCCTCGTTCACATGCTCCACCAACTCGATCACATTCAAAGGGGTACAATATTGACTTATTTTGATCGCATGTACTGCGAGCCAAAGCACGACTAATGTGCATTAAGACGTCAAAAGATGCAATTAATGAGAGCCTATGCGCCTTTTTAAGTAAAATAAAATGAATTATTATTAATATGGTTTTAAAAAAATATTTTTTGTCACACCTAGATTTAAGAGCTGAGGTTCGTCCTATCATCTTGCGAAAACAAAGTATGTGTAAGGATCGAACAGAAAGGAAAACGTTAAACGTGTTTGTTCAACAAGAGAGTAAAGGAGAATTTTTTTTTTTTTTTTCAAAACAATAATAATATTTATGTTTTGATTGGCTATTTATTGTGTAGGCAATCCAGGTGTGATGTACTGGATGCTGACTCATAATAATAAATATTAAATAATACTCCGGCAGTTAGAGAGAGAAGAGGACAAAAGATGATGAGTTGGTGTTTTATTTTTTGCTAAAATACGCTAAATACCCATTATTAACTACTCGCGTGTTCCGTGGTCCACGTCGGCCAACCAACCACAGCCACTCCAATATCTATGTCTATGTGGAGGGTCCCATCTCTCACTTCACATTTTTGGTAAATTTTACATCATTCATATGTTAAGAATAATGATATGATATTCATTATCGCTCACTATAGCAGTATACATATGGATACCCAAACTGGGAACTAATGCAACCCAAGTATTCTAATCCAAAAAAATAGTAGCCAATTAGGCAGAACAAATACAAGGCCTGACTCTTGAATTGCAAATCTTCATAAGGTGGATTGTTAAATTCGTAGCACAATTTCTGATTTAAGGATCCTCATAAGAGGCAATAGCAGAGCATACTTTTGTTACTGCTTGAAATATTGGTTTTCCATGACTGTTAAAACTAATATTAATATCCTGGATTCAGGTGAGATATAAGAAGGATTTAGAAACTCATGATTTTTAAAGAACTCAAGATTTTATTTTTTATTTTTGATGCGATACAATGGAGGAGAAGATCCCCTCTTATAGAGAAGAGCTTTCTTTTACCGACACAAATGGACACACAACTTTTAGAAAGTGTACATGACTACAATTATTTCACAAGTAGACATAAAGCATACAATACTACAGTATTCTGGTACAGTTATTACACATCAATAAAAAACTATAATATTAATGATATATATATCTCACGTAGGACGACTGCCATAGTAAGAGATTAGGTGTAGCATTACTCGTTGAAAATAATATGTGATTTCTATTTATTTTTTTCCTTTTTATCTTTTTACGTCGATAAATTGGTTTTTCTTCTCAAGAAGAAGCATAAACGAACATGCAATAAATCAGTCGAACCAATTCAAATTGGAATTATTAACTTGATTGAATACGAGAGAGGGAGAAATAGGGAAGAATAAGATAAGACGTTTTACCATAAATATATTACACAAGGAAGTGTAGTTTGGTGGTAAGCATTGAATTGAATATTCGGTGATTTACTATTTCTTTGTGTTGGTGGGGTGAGTCATACCATCCGAGTCACAGGTCATAACTACCGGCCATGGTTGTCATGCTGTCTTAATTGTGCACCTTCCATTTTAATATCGGTGCAAAAATATTCTAAATTAAAATATAAATATACTAATTAATGGTTAAGAGAGAGAATCAAATAAAGCAAAATCCATGCTATTGCACCTCTATTTTTGTTGTTATTGGTTGGATACCTCTGTTGGTGATTTCTTACCTAATATTATTTTAGATTTTTACATTAAGACGTTTGTAAATTAGGGATGTCAATTTAACTGCTCAAACGACTTGTGGTTAGACTCAAAAAAAGTCTGAGCGATTCTAAAAAGTCCAAGCCAGTTCGGCTTGTGGCTCGAGGGAACCAAGTCAAGCCTCATTTTTGGGTATAGCCCGTGTTTTGAAATGCAAGCTCAGCTAAAATAAAACAAACTATAAAGCAAAAGTAAACATTTTGGCCTGCGTTTTGAATGTATGACTTTCATAGTTATAAAGCAAGTTGAGATTGAGTTTAAATATGATTGCTACCCATTTAAGAAAATCGTGAATGCGTCTTTCATTTGATAAAAAAAAAGTAAATATAATCCCGTCTCGTCTTTCCTTGAACAACATGTTATCTTTATTCAAACATCTTTTTACTGTAGGCGTAAATATGTCTCATAATGTCGAGTGTCATCCCAAAAACTCTGTAAAAATATGCAAGTGTTTTTCATAGATTTGTACATAGAATTATGCAGCCGTAAAAATAAAACAAACTATAGAGCAAAAGTAAACATGTAATTAAATCGACAATATAGAAACGTGAAGGGGTTAAATGCATTATGGGTCATCCAGTTTTAAGTCTAGATAATTCATCTTCAATTTGATGCAATCATATCACTCAATTTCAATTTGCTTAGAGATCAGTATTTGTCTTCTTTTCGGTACAATCAAGGCACACAACTTCGAATTAGTTGCAAATCTGATAATTCTATGAATTGTCCAAATCTGATGATTTTATGAATTGTCCAAATCTGCTAATTTTTTGGTGCAATCAAGACACCCATCTTATATTATTATTATTATTTTTTTTTTAAAATCATATAAATTAAAAGAATGTTTTTACAAGTCAACTATTTATTTATTTTTTTATGTCGAGATCAGCATATTACGTTAATTAAACTATAGTAGTGGACTAAGTGACCAAATCTGAGAGTAAATATATATTGAGTGAGTTGATTGCACCAAATTGAAAATGAGTAACTAAAGCTCGGTAAGCAAATCAATTTGAAAGATTTGATGGCATTAAATTGAAGATGAATAACTTAGATGCATCTTATTACACCTCTCCTAATGAGGCTCCTATCACCGTCACATGGCAGCTAACTAGCAAGTTGAACCAAGCTCATTCCTCACATCATCATCCTACCAGTTGAGGTGAGGCCATATATAAGGTAGACGAGATGGTGCATCGCTTCCGTCAAGGTGACATAAAGAGGCCGATCCTCCATGATCTAGATAAGGTGTTACGCATGTTGCTAGGAGGAATTCCAAGGCAATTAGCCACTTTGTTGATTGGAGGCATCCCCCATCTTATCTCTACCAATAGATCTTTTGTAGATCTTTTTATTATTGATTGATGTGATATATCTACAACAAGCATCTAAAAAGTTAAATTGTCAATCTATTTTTCAAAAGTTGGACACTAGGGTGGCCACTTTTTAGCCTATGGTTGACGTTTAGGAAGAGACACCCTTGACCATCATGATGATGTCATGTATCTCTTGATCTATTGATAACAATTCATTCTCTTCAACTATAAAAGATTTTATTTAGGGTGCGTTTAATTGTCAATATTTCATAAAAATGTATTTTTTTAAACCTAATTTCCTACTTTTGTATTTTTTGATTAACAATTTTTTCCACGGAACTATATTTTCCTACTTTTGGTCAAATGACTTTATTTTCCCTAAAAATAAAGAAAATATTTTCTTTAAGGTAACGTGGTTTTTATTTTTTCAGAAAATTTTTTCTCTTTATCTCTCTCATCTACCTACCGATAAAAAATGGACATGTGTAATTAATAATTTCCATACAAATAAGTTTTAAGTAATTGAATTGTCTAAAATTTATTTTCTTTCTATGTAAATTACATACTCGCAATCAAACGCAGCATTAGTGTCATTTGAAGGTAATGCAACTTTATACACTCAAACTATAACTTTGCTCTCTCGTTTTTATGTTCCCAATATATCCCCGATGCACGAACACTTTTGTGGCTCACGTTCCATACCCATATACCATTTCTCGTGAACGACTTGACAGTTGGAGTGTTCGCGACCATCATCCCCATTACTGAAGAACGTCATGTGCAACTAACAGTTAGTCCAAACGTGCAAGAGCAAAATTACACGGACGTAAGTAGAGCCGAGATATATTAACCACGTCGTCCTTACATAAATCGAGCTTTACACATTTTCATATCAACATTGAATGACCCACATTGCAATTTAACCGAACATAAAGTAACGACTTAACATCCTCAGGCGAATACTCCATAAAGAAGGGGGACAAAATGGAGAAGTTGCAACGAAACAAATTAGTGCAGATAATTGAAATCAACAGAACCCTTTAAGCAGAATTTTGCCATGAATAAATAGCCTAATATCTACTCAAAAACTTCAATTAATAAAGTATATACCTTCTAAACGTTGTTTGTTCTTGTTTGATTATATAGTTCAGATATTATTGTTTTCAGTAATTTAAAAACTAAATGTCCAATTACTATTCTATGCACAAAATAAATTCAAGTCAAAATACAAAAATAAAAACAATATTTTCTTGGCTTCAATTCCTAATCTCAAAATTGAAGTACTTCCACGTATTCAGTCAGTGATGATCACCATGTGGGGATTGCAGCTAATTATATTATTTTTATTATTTTAATTTTGTAATGATCAACAAATTTTTATTTTTATTTTAAAGAGTGGACATTTATAGAAAAAAAAAATTATTTTTTAATTAAGTAATTATACTTTTGACATATATTATACTATAATTTATTTTAAAAGAATATTATTATATTTGATGCACTGTCATCGGCATATTAAGGGCAAACTATGCAGATAACATCGTTTAGACAGCCCAACTTATATGTATGTCAAAATTAAAGTTAATCGGGCTTCCCTGAAAAAATAAAAACAGAAAAAGAAAAAGAGGAAATTACACCTAGCCATATTTTTAAAATTTACACTTCATTAATCAGATTTTAAGTTAAATTTTTCTAAAATCAGGTTATAATTTTTTATTTAATGTTTATTATAAATCAATATATTAATAATAATAA